>DF237447.1:0-68041 GCA_000708835.1 Klebsormidium nitens
TTTATCCGATGGAGGTCAAAGAGCAAGCATGGCAGTCGAGAGAGGTCCTTTGGAGGGACGTCTGCAAGAATGTATATACGAGGAATGTACCACCCCGCCGGCGACTGCGGCGAAGTTAGAAAGTCGGCCAGGCCGGGGATGTTGAGTCTGACGACACTCTAGAACTGGACTTCAGCTGTCTTTGTGCAATATACAGCCAGGTCCGAGCGGGAATGGAGCGGATCCCAGGACATCAGACCGCCGAGACAAGACAGGATTCAAAGCGGTTTGCCGGACTGCGTGATGAGTACCCCCCGCGCACAGCTCCGAGAACGAACGGACCGTCGCTCGGTCTCATTGTAAGATAAGAACGAAGACTTAATTGGATCAAAGTGAGGTGGCTTTAATGATCCGATATGGTGCAGACGCCAATTACTTCCGGCAGGGACTGCTGGACTGACGCAAGACAAACGAGAGGGACCTGCTCCTATTTGGGCCGTTTCGAAGCTTGGAGAAGCGGAGAGTCTTACGCCTCGATCACATTAGACCTGTGCCCAACAAAGAAGTCCAAATACACCCTGACAGCCCAAACATATACAAACAACAATGTGTCCAACAAACTCATCTGATAAAGATCGATCAGACACGCTTCCTTCTGTCATTAAACACACGAGTGTGTTTTGATTGCAGCAACTCTCATCATGAAAAGAGCCATTAGAGACGCTTCGACTCGTCGTGACAGAGGTAACGAAGCTCCATCACTTGTGCAACGCTTGTTTTCTTCATCCGCTCTCTATCAGTTCTGGACAAAACGCGCTGGACTGTTAGCAAGGGAAAGCCGCCTCTTCTATGTTTTGCTTCAGGTTTCCGAAGACGAACAGCCATTTTGGCTACTGGTCTTTGGGCTGAATATATTTCATCGTGCCTCTTTTAGTTGACGGCCGACGTGCGTGTGACCTTCAGCGACGGAGCGAGCCGCCTTCTTTACGTCTGGCTTCAGAGCCGGAGTTGCGCAAGCCAAAACGTCAGCTAGCTGGCGACTTCCTCAAGTGGGCTGATTGGTGAAACTAGTAAGGGCGTTCATTTTTACGTTTGTCTACATGTTGAAGCATTGAACACGAGAGTTTCCTGAAGTAACAAGTCTTGTAGCTAGAGTTCAACCGCGTAGCACATGGTGAACAGTATTTCAAGCAGCCTTCCTGACAAGGAGACGGCCCGTCCGAAGAATATTGAAGAAAGGTACAGATCGATCATATTGAACTCCTGGCGGCTCTGGATCCCAAGCAAGTACTGCAAGTTGGGCACGCATCTACGCGGCCAACAACACCCGCGTATCGTCACAGCCCAACGGCAAACGTTCCTCGAGCGCCCACGTACGGCCAGGTCACATGAACAAGAGGGCAATCGAACTTAGAAAGTGTTCAGATAATTGACACAATATGGTTGGTTGAAGGGGCAGCTGAGAAAGGTCAGGATATAAGATGCACAAAAGCTCCGTGGCGTGCCTGTGCTGGATGCCGCAATAGCAACTGGATCCCAATCGCAACACGCACGGCACAGAAAATTCTACGAGACGTTTGCCTTAAGGGGCAAAGCTAGCTGATATTCATTTCTCTCTGATTTGCACAGGGAACCTTGGTTGGCCTTCCAAAGCCTGCATACATTGAACGCGCGCACTGGGGTTGTTGATAGGGTTACGTCTGACGGAAGCGGAAGGATCTAAAGTTTATTTGGGCCACTCCTCGTGTATAACTCTCTAAGGTGAAAGAGTAGTAGCTCCTCCTTTGCAGCTTCAGTGTCCTGAGAACACCCGTGAAAACTTTGAGCAAAGAAGCTCATAATCACATGAGTCTACTCACGGCCGTCCGGTCCTTAGTGAGGTGCGGACAGCCGCTGATGTCTTTCTGAAACGGTTGTACAAGCTCATGCAGGGACACGATATCAGAAAGAGAGAGCGAAGGCAAGAGCGCTTCGCGGACAAGACTTGCATTCTGGTAAGCCCGAGGTCCTCATGACGTCACAATTAGTACTGATTATCGGCTCGCGGTCGGGCGCGAGGTCCTTTCCATCAACTTGACCGTATGATTTCGAGAACTAGCATGCACAAAGAAAAACCGACCCTTTTGAAGCGCATTGATCCTTCTCGGAGCGGAGGCAAGAAACCATTTACGAGAGAGTCTCATGTCGTCATGTCAGGCATACGTTTCTTCCAAACAGGCGGCATCAACGGTTGGTGTCGCACCAGCGAGACTGAGCCTGAGCCTGGAAGCTCAAGACGTGATCTTCTTTCCCTGTCGCCAGAGAAAGATTGCACACACTGTTTATCCGCTGCTTCAAGACCCGAGTAGTCACTACAAAAAGGCCACCCAACTTTGCGCAGCCGCATATCAAATGCTTTTCCAAGAGAGGGCCTCGTACGAGCCCTCCACGAGGCGGGCCTTCCATGTAATACAAAGTCCAAACGCAACTCGAGCACACAGTCCCGTATTTCAAAGTTGGATCTTGTGTGGGCTTGTGCGACCATAATTGCCCAGGTTGGTCAGTGAAAACAAGCTCCCGTCAGCTGCTTATTTGGGCTAGACTGAAAACTTGTTTTCCATCAAAGCCCGAAGAGAAGAATCGAGGAGGTATCTTGGGCCTGAATCTCAATCTCTGGCGTCAGGTTTATGGCAAGCAGCGGTTGATACCGAGCAAACTCAAGATCGCCATTCCTTGCCAGGGACAAGACAGAACTGACGATGACTGAGCATGCCGGACGCAAAATGGGAGCATCTTTTTGTGCTTGAGGTTCCCCATACGACCATACCCAATCGCCATACGGTCTTGCAATCGTTCAAGTTGTGGAACTCGAGATTCCTTCGTACTCGCAGCTTCAGAAGACGCTACTACCAAGTGCCGTAGATTAGACGTCAAGTCAAGGGCTGGGTCTTCATCGCTGCATCTTACGTGCATGTACCTGATCGATCGCTCAAGTACCGCTGTACTACCTAACTGAACGATTCGCCAGAGAAACTTTCAGGTGCTTATCCCGGAATGAGACTGAAAGAATCACGTTCCAGAATCGCGTCTTCATCGCACAACAGCCGCGGACCGGGAGCAGACTTCAACAGGACAACCACCGCCTCATTCTCACTGGATCGCCCTCGGCTTATACGACTTACGGAGGGGGATCCCCCCTCGGGCGATATTCTCACGGAGGTCGCCACTGAGGGCCCGCCGATTCACTTGGGACTTACGAGAATATTTGCAGCTTTACTCAAGCATGCAGTGGTGCAAGTGAACTTGGTCGTAGTAATTGCTACATCATGCTCGGGGTTATATATGAAGGCAGTCCCAATGTCTTCGCACACTACTCACCAGAATGCAGGACAAAAAGAATACGCCATGCATGCTCCGCGATGGCTTTAATAGACCAGTCGAAAACAACTTGAAAGCGGAGGCATCGTTTGGAATCATGCAAGCCACCGCAATCTAAGAAGAGTGATGCCGCACCACAATGACGATGACATGCGAGCCAGAACCCAATATGCATATTTGACGGCAGGCTCATTCCAGCGGGCTTCAGTACCAATGACCTGGAAATTTCACTGGGTTTGACAAGCCCAACTTGTCAACACGTCCTGGCCCGCAACTGCCCGCAACTAACAAACATACGACTGAAGGGACTGACTAGAAATAGGCTTCCGCTGGACGCATCCCCAAGTGCTCGTCAGTCAGTATCGACCACGTGGGGGCATCGTAAAGCCCCTCAGATCATGCCCACTTCTGCACTTCTTGTTAATGCTTGAGAGGATTGAATGCAACACCACTGATGCAAGAAAGTGCTGTGCACGCCTGTAGCGGCCCTCAATTTTGTCGCACACTCCATTTACGAAAAATTAGCGGTTAATCCTTGCCACGTCACCGCAAGACAACAAAGCCGCCTCACAAAATTGAGTGAGAAAACCCAATTTCTTTCTTGCAGATTTGGCAAAACCGACACGCGAAGCGGCACGATCAAGCGGCAGCTACATCGTGCCGCCGGAAAGGTACGAACCGGCAGATACTTCAATCCCTTGTGACTCCAAACTCCATCTCGGCGTTCTGGGTACTAATCTATCAAAAGGGGCACGAGAAGAGAGGACACGGTTGTAGGAAGGCAGCCAGAAAGGGGTTAGCCAGCCAGGCCGTAAGTAGGCGCCAACCGCCCACAAGTAGGAACGTTCTCATGTTGCTGGCAACTCTGGAGAAGCTACTTCTCCGGATTTAGGCAAGATTGGACAAACTTGCGGTCGAAGAAAGTCGGGGCAAGCGCCCCTTCGATCAGTCTTCATCTTTACCGCTCCATGATAATGTAGAACCCAGAAAAGCGTTGCCGCAAGATTGTAGCATGCACGCATCCGGCATTTTAGAGCAGGGGAAGACTTATGATCGATTGGCCTGAAATGGCCTTAGCATAAGTGAAACCGGCTTTCAAGCCAGAACTCGAATGAATGTGTGTGGGAAGCGTTTTGGTGGGCCCCTCGGATCAAGTCACAGCACAAGTATGGGCACCCGAAAATGTCGCACGTCCTGGCCCGCGGTAAGATCAGGAGCTCCAATATGGAAAGTTGGGAGTGCGTCGAAACAAAAGAACGGTTACCAGTGCTTAGCTTCCAATAGCGGCTTTAGTAGTTAAGACTTGCGCAGGGGTTGAAGCAGCCCAGGAGACTACTTGTCCTCGCTGATCGAACAGAGAATTGATACGGACTTGCAGCATAATCTCATTCTGCCCTCCCCTGTGCAAGCTTCGAGTCGACAGCATTGGATACGTAACCACTGACAGATCTTTTGATACAAAAAACTACGTACTCCGTTATTGTTGCTAGATGTATCTAAGAGGAGAATGAAACATTTTCAGTAAATATAGACGTATTGATCGAGAGGCGCCCGTTTAAAGCAAGGGATGTTTCATCAAACAGCAATATGGTAGATACAAAAGCAGTAACAGATCACAGATGCACTTCGCCTCGCCGGGTCCCCAGCTCGCGCCCTAATCAGAATGTACTCGTCTTGCGATGACCATGGAACCTTTGTACATGATTATTTTCTCGTGCATTAACGTGCAAGGATCGATTTACTTTCGAACGGAACCTTTAAACCAAACTTGAACTTATTATAACTGTATAGGCAGCCAATTGCTTTCAGAGGCGTAGATAGACTGTAAATCACGTCAAAGTACGAGGGGCCGCGAGCTAGCTGTCTACTAGACCGGTGAGCAGATGACGATCAATATTCTGCGGCATCAAGGTGTATGTTCTGGCGTTCTGAGGCCGCAACAAACCCCTCTCAAAACATGGATCAATCTTTGCCACATCAATACGGAGTCGCGCTCCAGTGCGAATGCGGTTGCTAGTAGGCAATTTCCCCTTCCGAGTTCTAGCAAGGCAAATTGAAAAGGACGGCTAGACGTATCAGAAAGTATGCTGAAACTATCATGGATCTTGGGCAGTCCCATGCCGGCATACGGTCATTCCGTACAATTAGAGAATCGAGGCTGCTTTCGAAAGCTCCCTACCTGGCACAAATGCACATGTGGTGCTAGTTGACGGATAAGCAGGAAGGGTTCACCTATACAGTCAAGCTGTAGCGTGATCGATGGCAGAGAATGCTTTCGGAGCTTGGAGAGGTTAAAGGGTTTGGTTTGAAAAAAACCTGAACCTGCACAAAAGGTTGGACTTGTGTGCTCCGGCACAATCTTACCGTCTCATTTTGCTTCCAGCCAAACGCTTGCCCCTGTGCCATGTCAATTCTGAGTCGCCTAGGTCCCATCTTCTGGGAGCTACTTGCACCACGCAAGCATGCGAGGGCCACAAAGAGAGTCACCAGGAAAAGGCAAGAACCACAACGGACGCCCTCTTGTATTTACTATGTAAGACCCGGACGTGCTATGAGAGGATTATGAGTTCAACGGCCGGCATAACATAGCGGTCGAGCGACATGTTAGGCAGTGTTTCGTGTCGCCTCAGCTAGCAGCATGCCAGGGAGCTAAGCCAATAGGGCAGATTGGTAAGAGACGTCTCAAAGAAGGCAGGTGCAAAAAAACTGCTCACGAAACAGGTGACGTCATTCTTTCGAGAATGCGGCAGCATATGCAGTTTAGTGAGTTTGTGGACTCGGACCGCCAACGTGCTCAAGCCTCGACGCTGTCCTAGCTTCTTCTCAAGAGGACCAGAATCCACAAGGCTGATAAAGATTGCAAATATTTCGAGCGATCCGATATTATTTTTCCAATCAATGCTATTTCGTACCAAAACTGGCGGCTACGAATTTCCAGAATGGGCGCATTCAGGGCCCAGGTCGTCAGCTCGTTCTGGCCCGCAATCCAGTCAAACGTTACTGACAACAAGAGTCAGGCCAGGCGACACGGAAATAAGGGCCGCGTACAGGCCACCTGCAGGTCACATGAATATGGAGCTTCCCTAGTCAAACTGTTCACTAATCTTTGATCCTGGATTGCAGAGTAAAGATGTAGGGCTAAACATGAAGTCCCATCAAACTTCACTCGGCGGTTCCCGGTGCAGACTTGAGGCTGCCCAGTGGAACCCCTTCGCCGGTGTAGCTGATAGGCTCACCTGCCAAAAATCAGAGCTGCCTATCAACGAAAGAAGTAACAGAGGCGGACGACCTCCCATCACTTAAAGCGTTGACGCCGCCCATGCAAAGCAGGAACGACTGCACGCCTCTTCCGAATGAAAAGCCGCACGTGATTGTACTGCGGGCTTGCAAAACGCGCTCAAGGACGGACGATTTTCCCGTGTCATGTTTCCAGCTACCAGACGGCTTCTGAGACCACTGAGGCTCACAAACCCTGCAGTATGGTAACCACCCAAAGCTAGCAACTCAGGACGTGCAACAGATTCACGATTTGGGCTCTACTAGTGGCCGCTACGAAGAGTTTAGTCGGGAAAGGCAAGCACCTTTGTCAAGCTGCGGTTTTCGCGTTGGAAAGATCCAAGCTTTATAACAGGCAGTATAATATCCTCGAGGGTCTCGAGGGAACAGCTTTGCTATATTTCATAAAACAGAGCCGCTTCTTTCGAAGTGGTGAAAAAGGATACAAGCCCCGGTGTGTTTTCGTGTGGACTTGCAGCTCCGAGTCAGAGCGAACAGCGCTGTGGATGAGATCGAATCATAAACCTGATCATCATCGCCGCGCTAAGGGTTTGAAAGTGAGTACTAGGTGATACCGCTTGAATGTACTCAAGAATCAGCTCCCACGAACGGGGGACCAGGCGGCGCAAAGGACTCGGACCATGGACTCCACATGTGTGCGAGGTTAGGCAAACCCGCCCAGTAGACTAGAATCTTCTTCTTTATCCTCACAGAGTTGTTAAAGGAAGTCTCTAAATCTCGGCGTGGCCAAATGACATAAAAAACCCCAGCATTGCGAGGAGAAAAAAGCCTTCGCGAGCTAAACGACGCGAAGGTACGGGTTTATATGAGGTTGATTCGGCCCCTATCCACAGGCAACCACTCGTGTCACCATTAGTGGGAGAGAAGGTAGCTCCCCTATGACGTCAAACAAGAACTGTGATGAGGGTTGTCAACCCCGAGCTCAGAAGACGATCTTTTCACGGCCAACCGAAGGTAACAGGCTAAAATTCTCGTTCGGATCACGCTTCGGAAACGCATTGATCTCAGCCTTCAATCAAAGAAAGGAACTCACGATACGCTGATGCACTAGAATCAGTACCAAAGAGACTACTCAGTAAGTACAGGACTCTGAATGACTCGGTGCACAAAGAAGTGGGCTCTTGCAAAAGGAAGAAGGCCGTTGGGCACCATTTGGACGGCCCAACTTCTCGACACGTCGATCCTGGCCCGCATTCAGACAAATCAGGAAGGTTACAAGATGGGCAGAATTGGTGGACACAAGTCTTTGGAAGCATCCGCTGGTGTCAGCTCTCGTCCAAATCAGGATCCGCCATGAAGCCGCCCGATAGACCGCCTCGTCATTGCTGCCGTTTCAGAAAACATCGTAGAAAGCCGTTCATCGAGAAGTCAGTCACTCTCCAGAAAACACGACTTGATAATCTCGCAAACGCAGCTGGCTAAGCGCAAGTAAAGCGTGACCCAGATGAACAAGTACGTAAAAGTTCACCACCCAGTACATGCGATCAAACGACGTACGGTTAAATAATAAAAGGGTTCAGGCAACGATCCTTGGGTTCCGGCTGAACTTGACAGATGCAGTGGTACCATGCACAGATGCGCAAAAGCTGGCAGGTATGTTGTCAAGAGTAACTCCCTCATAAAACAACGTCCCGACCCGATTTTGCGCAGGGGTCGAAGATTCAAAGGGGTGCTATCATGGACACGAAACCAGGAACCTCCCTAGCTGCGCCGAGACCGCAGCCACAATTTGCCTTACTAAGGTAAAAGCGAGCTCCGGGTCAGAGAGAGAGAAGGTTGGGCTCGTCTTGAATGATTGCCCGTACTACTGTGCACGACGTCCTGGCCCGTCGATTTAAGGGAAGAGCGAGAAACGCGAACTCAGGATTGTTTGGAAATTAAACCCGCATCTCCACCTCTTACAAGCAAGAAAAGAAAAAGGCATCGAGCCCCCTGAGGAGGAAAGTTCGGTAAGGTAGGACCCTCGACCCAACGTCTCAAGCGTTGATACGCTTATGCGAAGCCCGGAATGAGACAGCAACAACAGCCCTACCAAGCAGAGCACGTCTTTATGAAGTGATCAAAATTGCCGTTTTTCCGACGCCTGTGCAACTGAGCTCAAAGCAAAAGCGCTGATAGGGACACTTGCAGTTTATCCGGATATTTTTTGTGCACAGCTCCCAAGGTCCATCGGGCGTTGGCATCAATTACCTACTCGAGTCAGCATTGGAGTTTGAGCGGCACCGACAAGCCCTAGTATGTATGCACGATATTCTCGTCTGGACCGTCCATGCAGCTTCCGAGTCCGCTCACCGCATAATGCTCATGAGGTAGACCTCATCATCTTGATCGATCGTCATTGCTACTTTTGACGTAAGCTTTTGTAGGGTTGATCGATCATCCACTAGAGCCTAGGCGGCGACCAAGCAACGGAACAGGAACGGAAAAACTAGCGCTTAGCCAAAGGGACAGTGAACTGGTGCCTTACCTCAAAGGTTGGAGTGCGCTCTCTTGTCAAAATCTGAAATAGGTTACATGACATCTAGGAAGCCCGAACTGATAAGTCAATTTATGCAAGAGCAGCCGGAGCAACAATGTGCCAATTCTTTGGCCGGCTACGACGCCAAGACGACAAAGCGGTCGACAGGGCCCGACGCACGAAATCCATTTGGGACCAGGAAGGAAAGGCAAAAAGCATGCGCAGTCACTTGAGAATGATGGAAACGCACAAAAACGAATCGGGATAAGTGTATTGAGCATCACTGGTCGTTTTCCTCGAGGCGCTGGCTCTCTCCACCACTGACCATGCCGGCCAAGAACAGACGAATTGAAAGACATTTGAACAACGAAAGACAGGAGCAACGTTTTGAAACCGCACGGCGCGCTTTTCAAAACGACATCTATGCAGGGGAGAGAAGTCATAGGGCTTGTCTTGTGGCAGACAGATGAAAGGCCGAGCTAGAGCGACCTTCAACTTGATCCCGCGCAAACGGCGAGCGCCTTGGGCAGCTTTTGAGTTAAACTCTGGAGCGGGCAACTTTTCGACAAAGGAATTGCGTAAGGACCGGGCTGGAAGGTAAAGCACATGGATCCAGCATCCACGAGAAGGAGCTCGAATGACCTCTATGAGCAGAAATTTAATCGCTCAGTAGGTCAACGGTCCGTCATCGCTGCAAGTCTGCGGTACAAAGAAGTAACCATCAAATTCTTGCGGTTGAAAAGTAAGCAACTTGGCATGGCTGCTGAGAAACGCACCTACCTGTAAGTAGCACGCGTAGACTTAGGGCTAGCGCTCGAAAGGATGCGCTTGCGGAATTACAAAATGCTTCAGACTCTTGCAAAGCAACGCTGACATGTTCCGTCCTGCCATGATATCAATCACCCCTATATTCAAGTTTGCCCCTAGTATGGCTTCAAACAGAATTTGGAGCCTTTCGTCCTGATGCGCCAGGCCAACTTGAAGTGTCGAAGGTTGCCCACATGAGCGTCGGTTGCGAACGAAGTCCAAAAGTACGCACGCAAACAGAAAAAGCCATTTTGTGGCAGTTGCATTTGAGACGCAATGGTGATGACGCAATGGCAATGGCACGTTCCCAGTGCTCAGGCCTCTAGCTAGCAGAAACTCGACAAGTTGGGTAGATTTCCGTTTGCCCGGTTGGGTCGATGTGAACTACTCATGCCCGACACTCATGTTGGAAAAATGCGGTCAACCAAGATGGTTGGCGAAGGTGGGCTGGCCGCATCGTCACTTGAGGTACGTGCAAAGAATAACGCCACCCAGTTGACAAACAGTATTGCTGCGTAAAAAATGGGTTCATAGTGCAAGCAAGCCCAGGCTTGCAGCGGCCCAACGGAAGACCCCGACTTTGATGGAAAGGTCGAGATTCCGAACAAATCAAAGTGCACTTACAAGAGAAATAGGTTAAAGTAGGAGTGAAAGCAGGCAGTAGACCGTATCCCAAAAGATATAGCGCGAAAAAGGCAGGACCGATGCCCCTGGCCCGCGCTTAGCTAGCCAATATTGCGCAACCTGGACAAAGCAGCCACCAGATTTGATGGTGGACTTTGGCCGGCGATTGTCGAGCCCTAGACGCCCTTGACAAACAGTGGCCATGTTCTGAGCTTGAAAATGAAATCGGAGATTCAGCGAACCAAAGATATTGATCTTGACTCTCTATCAGATTTGGGCTGACAGGTACACGAGGGCATGCAGTCCGAGACGAGCTCAGATCGTGTTCTCTGTAAGGTGGCATCAGGAAAACCCGCATCATGGCCGGGAGTCGCTGCGGTTGTTACCCGAGAATAGAGAAGACAATCGTGTACGACGCCAGGTTCTAGATCTCCCTCTCTGCATGCCCGCATCTACGTCTGTTTACCGTGCTATAGAGGCTAGTAGCTCGCAAAGGGCCGGGGACGCAACAACTAGAGAAAAGATGCGGTAACAATTTTTGTACGTATGTTGTCGAGAAGGAGCAAATGACAACTTTGACTAGACGCCTCAAAGGCGTACACTGTCTGGGAAGTAGGCGTGACGTAAGACAAGCCCCGGTCGCTTTTTTATCCTCAAGCCTGAAAATGAGGCAACATACAAAACAACGCTCTGCCTGGTTTTCATTGTTGGGAAGTTGTAGCTTTCCAAGTTGAGCCATCGCCTTAGTGTCAAGCAAACCGGAGGAGCTGATTATCGTTGCCACGGTTTCGGGCGAGGAAGCCACTAAAATATTTGTTAAGTACCAGCCATTGGGCGATCAGAGCCGGTGATTCACTGCCTTCCTAAAGTTGATAGATCGTCATCTCCAAACCAAGAAACAGCACATTTCCACCTTAGTATGTAACAAAGTTTTCGAAAGAAGTTTGAAAGGAGAGCCTACAAATGGCATCTGAAAAGGTAAGGCTCAAGCCTGGGGCAAAAGCCTTCAAATGATGAGACCAAAGACAAAAAGTAGCAGATCAACGAGGCAGCCGGATGGTTACTACGTCTGAAGCGCTTCTTGACAGCAAAGACACCTTCAACGTCGACTCGACATGCGAGCGTCTTGTCTAGTCATTCGGCATGTAGAAGCTTGGGGTCGGCTCCTTCTAAGAAACAGAAACAAACATAGGCGGGTGCTACAAGCCCACGTGTTGCGTCGTCCTGGCCGGCAGAAATGTTTCGAGCTAATTCAGTACATGGCGGCTCTGAAACCAAAAACACCAAGAATGGGCTTCGGGGAGATTGCCCATGTTCTGGTTTGCATCGTCTTGGCCTGCAGTGGCTTCTGAGGCTACAAAAGCTCAACAAGCTTTTGCGCCTGTGAAGGAAACTTTGTGGTTTGATCCGTTCAAGAGGATCCGAGAAAGTATAATCGATGCATTGTCAAGCTGCGCATGAACGAGGTGTTAAGGTTCACATCAGGCTAGCTGCCTGATGAGGCACGTCAAATGTTCGCAGGCACAAGAGCAAGATGGGGGTTGAAGCTCAGGGGAAAAACGTTTTGGCTTCAATCGCCGGGAAAGGGCCGAGTGAGCCCAAATGTCTTAAAGGAGCTCTCTCGTTCTGGCCATAAAAGGAGCAGACGAAGGAAGTGCACACCGCGTAAGTGCTCAAAAGACAATCCAGTCAACGCACACAGAAGGCGGCGATCCAAAACGACAACCAAAAAATGAGACGATCGTAGTTCGACACACCATCAAGTCCTCGAGCAGGACAAAATGGGCCAGCTTGGACTCTCAATCGCTCATGACGACTACGTCGTACGCCTAAGATATTCTGTGACTGCTTACAAGGCTGATGTCACGGCCGTATGTGCCACCGTTTGCATCACGTGCTTTGAAACGCCCAGCGCGTTCACCGTTGTTCTATCCGTTGACGTCACCACTGCGGGTCTTTCTGAGGTACCACTCCGTAAGGGTCGAAGCCACAGCCGTCGCAGGCCAACGGACGTACGTTGTCCGATTCTAGCAGCAGCTGGATAAGGAACGACGCAACCATGTTCCACCAATCTCAAGGTCAGTCCGGACGTTCAGAAGATACGTTGCGTTTCGCCAAAACAGCTGGCAGCATAAGCAAGTTCGAAGGCAGTATACTTGGCAGGCCGACCGGTGCCAAGTCGCTTGTCGCTCAAATCATCCTCGCCGCTAGCTCGGGAGCAAAAACGAGTGAAAGCACCGGATTAACACATTGGTCAACAAACGTCGGAAATAAACTGAGAGCAGACAACCAGATAAGACAGTGGGGTACGTAGGATCCAAATGGCGGCTTCGATAACCTGGCGCTTACCTGCGAGCTAAGCTCTGTAGATGTGGAGCTCATCATGGCCACCGGCTAGCAAGCACTACTGTGAATTTGACGTAAAAATCAGATGAAACAGACGTGTACGACGTTAGGTGCCATGCATGCTGAATCTAGGTCTTGCTTTCCCTGCGTCCAAGGCTAGGCCGTTCAAGAAGCCTAGAAGGGACGCAAAACACTAGGCAAAGGCGTTGCAATGCTTCATATATGTATGCAAATCAAGAAGGCCCAAGAACATGAACGGGATCGATGGAGGGGCGTCAGCGGCGTACCTGGTCCGCGATCAGCATGACAGGCCCTAAACCCTTTAGTCCTGGCCAGTGCAAAATCAGCCATTATCAGACCAAAGAAGATAACAAGGATAACCTTCTGCCTTATTCTCATTGTTGAGAAACTGCAGCTTCAAACAGAAAATCTCGGGGGTTTGTTCAATCAAATCTAGCCGGCGGCCGGATTTGATCATTGCCACGTTTCGCGCTTCCTGGTAAGTCATGTGATTGGTTTGTCGCGTTCGGCAAAGATGCGAGGGGCCGGAAGCCTTCAACTGTCACTTCACAAACCGTCAGAGCCGAATGCATCTAAGAATTCAGACAACGGAGGCGGCGTTCCAACTTTGGCATGTGAGAAGAGGTCCTAAGGGATTCATGCGTACGAAAGAGCGCCCAGAAGCGGCTTGAAAGAAAGACCCTACTGGTCATACACAGAATACGACCAGCCAAAGAGCGAAGGTCACTAGGACCGGAGAGAAACGCGGTCATAGAGATGTTGATTGTAGTAAGGCGGACTGAATTCTGTCCATTCCAAGCAAAGCTCCTTTTACGCGACGAAGAAGGAAGAGGGATTCACTGGACGAACTCGAGAGGGTTCTCCGAGCAGGACAGAAGACATTTGTTGAACAACGGAAACCCGTAACGCAAGACTCTGACCAAGTTGGCAAACGCTCGAGGCAGGGACGAAGCAACTAGACGAGAAGCGGCTGGCATTTGCCCCGCAGCTGGACGGTTTCGTCTGAAGCGCTTGACAGCAAACACACAGTCGACAAACAAACCAGTTTTTTTTGTCAGTGATTCAGCATGGCAAAAAGCTTTGGGGCCGGTTCTGTGTGGAAACAGCTTTGGGCCTGGTACGTAATTGCCCGGGTGTTATGTCGTCCTGGCCGACAGAGACTTTAAGGACTATAGAGTATAGGGGCGGCTCTGTAACCAAAAAGCAAACCAAAAAAATGGGCTTCGGGGGAAATCCGCCCAGTTTCTGGTTTGCATCGTCTTGGCCGGAAGTGAGCTCTTAGTACAAAGCTTCACCAAGCAGCTGAGAAGAAAATCTTTGTGGTTCGAAAGGATGCGACGAAAGGAATAATTTGACTGTCGATTGCGCATGAACGAGGTAAAAGGTTCGAATGGAGCTACCTGCCCGATTCCGCAATTTGGTAGTTGGGAAGCGGAGTCAAGGTAGGCCCGTCTAAGATTTGCATCAGAGCAAGATGGACGTCGAAGCTTCGGGAGGGCGTTTGGCTTCAGGTAGAGGACTCGAAGCAAAAGGGAGACCGATGTCTTCGTTCCTGTCACGGAAGGAGCAGACAGAGCGCAGACGAAGGGGGAATCACGCCGCAAGTGTTCCAAAGCGATCCATTTCCACGCACACAAAAGGAGGTGCTTTTAAACATGAAAACGCAAAGACGAGGACTTTATGAACAGCATTCGCAGACGGGATCAACGTCTCGACTACGCAAATTAGATTGTGGCAGCAAGGTGGCAGCTTGACTTCCCGATTGCTCGTGCACGGAACGAATATGCGGTAGGTCTTTGATACTTTTCGACCTCTTACAAGTTTCCCGCTACTTATGTCTGTTCATGTGAACGTTTGCATCAAGTACTTCGAACCGCTTCGCCGCTCCGCGCGTTCATTGTTGCTCTAGCCTTTTACGGCACCACTCCAAACTTTTCTGCTCATATGGCGCCACCTCCTGATGGTCGTAGCCACTACTTCCGCGAAGCAAACAGATAATCAATGCAGCACAAGTTCGACGCAGGTACTAGGTCTGACAGTCCAAAACAGAAACGCAAAACAGAAACGCACTGAGCTGGACAAGTGGCAGCATCCGGCTGAAGACCTTTGCAAGAGCTGGGCATACCAACCGGTGCTCACTCGCTCTTTTCATCCTTCGGGGTAAGGATGAAAATGAGGGAACAATTCAGAAGCACAGGACTTTCAGACTAATGGACGACTTTTACAATCACATCGGTGTTGCCACCAGATGCACACATTCAATAGGAGGACTGGGCAAGAACACGAGTGTAAAACAGAACGGGTGGTCAATGCCCTAAACTCATGACAAATTACATGCTCAAGAGAACGTCTGATGACATTGTCCAGGACAATAGGAATGGCCTTCGCTTGCAGAGACTTTGCATCTTAAAAGCATTTCACACTTCAGAAGGCGAGTATGCGCCGTCACGTGCGGCAGCAAACTAATCGCTGCCAAGACGGCAATCACCGGGCGGTACTGGAAGCGACCCCAAGACTTGGTTTGCATTTGCCGCAAGCAGAAGTGGGAGCTGGAAAGCGGACTGCATTTAAGACCTGAATATAAGCTGGGACGCGCAATCACGTACCATAATCTGACAGCTGCGTTGGCTGACAGCTGCGTTTGCAGGCAAACAGACAATGACGGCCGATCGCGAGTTAGAGCCTGTTTCTAATCAGTATGCAGTGACGTTTCTCGCGCCGTCAACAAGCCCCCGGGACCTTCGAGTAGTGGCTTCCGCAAGCGGATCTCAGGTGCACAAAGCGCAGCTGCAGGAAGTGACCTTACGTCATAGCCAGATCATCCCAAGGTATGTACACGTTAGACAGATCTTTCTATAACAGCAGTCCGTTCGAAAACTTTCTAGCATATCGATTTTCTAGCATCGGCAGACACCGACGGGTTTTTCTGAGCGAAGCTCAAGGTGGACCTCATCATGGCCGTGAAATAGTGTACTTTTTTTTATAAACTTGGAAGCATTGGGGTCCGCCTTTCGAAAACTCGTAAAAGGGAGAAGGCCTCCGGAAGGAGACACCACGTCGCTATATGTGAAAAGGCAAGACAGTGTGGGAATTACGTGCGCGGCGCCCAGGAAACCCAGCGATTGGATAAAGGCCAACAGATGCAGACAACTGAAAGGCTGAAGCCTTAGTGTTTCGTAAAAGCTCTGAAGCCGCAACAGGAAGATTGCTGATTAAGGAAGAAATTCAATCAGCGGCATCGGGACTGTTCCAACAAATCGTTGAGCTCCTTCAAGTTCGACTCAAAGCGTTATCTTCCTCGCCACCAACCGCTTAGTTTGTAGGAGCCCGACGCGTCCAAACGGTAGGGTCAAAACGTTCAACAAGAACTTTTGCAGCTTTGGTGATCGAAACGACTCGACTGGCAGGGGGCAATCTGCAACCTGATGATCATTCACGCCTCTCATGCCAACATATGCGACGAACCAAAAAAACTGTAAACACAATGAGCACCATTTGACAAAGAAAGCCCTGGCAATCATTGGCAAATTCCCGGCTAGAGATTTGTCGTCGGGACGGAGGCCTCTTCGATCAGCGCATTCACCAGCAGATCGAGACGTACAACGAGGAACGAAGAATCGATCGATGATAGGGCATGATGGATGCTTGTAATCGGCTCTGAAGTTTCACGCAAATGTCATTGGGCCCGGTGTTGTGCGCCCGAGCGTAAATGCGTCCTGGCCGACAAGAAACCTCAGAGGCTGTGGGAAGGTTCTTGCGCACAGATTGAAGATGTAAACGTTCAAGAAACTCGTAGTCTAATTAAGCAAAGCCGTTGGGCACACAAGCACGTAAAGGGTTTTGCATCTAAGCAACAAGCGGGTCCGAGCTCCACACATCTTGTTGGCATCGGAGGATTCGAGACCTCGTGATTGAGGTGGGAAATCTCAGGTCAGGTGCTCTCATCACGGCCATTTTCCAAGGAGGATTTCTTCTGGACTTCTCCCGGCTGGAAGGAGATCTGATGTTTTTCGCTAGATAGTATGCCGAACCGCCAGACTGACGCGACCGCGACCGGCTTCCTCCTTGTTCGATGTCGAGGGGCTGACGGACTGACCAAACACCACCAAACGGACAAAGGAAATGCATGGAGAGAAGCTTTTGGGACAGAACGGTATCACGTCTCGACGTCTTCAAGTTGCGGCGTCAGGAGAGTCGGACAAAAGGCACACTTTTGAGTCTTTTGTCCGCGAGTAAAGAGCGGCCGGAGTTCAATAAGACCGGAGAGAGAGGCTTCAAGAATTACAGGAATTGCCCGGTCAAAGGAATATTGATTTTACGGGGACTCAAGTTTTGCCACTTCAGGCAAAGCTCCGTCTACGTTACCGAGAAAATGAGGAGGAACTCACGATTCGACGACTTTGAGCGGAATCCCTCGAGCAGGACCGAGGACCATTTTTCTACAACGGGAATACGTAGCGCAGTCCACCAACTTTGGCAAACGCTCAAGGCAGGGACGAAGCAACTAGAGAAAAGCGGCTGGTTAGCCAGCTGGCAGTTGGACGCTCTCGTCTGAAGCGCTTGGTAGCAAAAATTCTGTCAGCAAACACGCAAGCTTCTATGTCAGTAGTTCAGCAGAATTAGAAAGCTTGGGGCCGGCTCTATGTAAAGAAGAGAAAGTGCGTTGGGCCAGGAGTTACCTGCCCCAGTCGTTGACCTTCCTGACCGGCAGAGACTAATAGAGTATAGGGGCGGCTCTGAAACCAAAAAACAAACCAAAAAATGGGCTTCGGGGAGATCCGCCCAGTATCTCGTTTGCATCGTCTTGGCCGCGAGTGAGCTTTTCAGTACGAAAGCTTCACCAAGCAGCTGAAAAGAAACGCTTTTTGGTTCGAAAGGATGCGAAGAAAGGAATAATTTGAATGTCGATTGCGCATGAACGAGGTACAAGGTTCAAATGGAGCAACCTGCCTGATTGCGCAATTTGGTAGTCGAGAAGCGGAGTCAAGCTAGGCACGTCAAATGCATTAGAGCAAGATGGGGGCCAAAGCTGCTCCAAAAAAAGCGGTTGTCTTCAGCAAATACGATTTGGGTGAGGAGGATTTCCCACGGTGTTCTCGTCCCGGCCAGGCCCGGAAGGAGCGGAAGATGGATAAACACAGTAGCTGCCCCGAAAAACAGTCCGGCCAGTTCCACGCACACAATGGCGGACGCTCCTAAACCACAATCCAAAGGTGCGAAGAGCATAATTTGAAACATGATCAACGCCTCGCCTTGACAAAATGAGGGTCCTTGGATCTCAGTCGCTCATGCACAATAACGACCATGTGGTCGGTAGGCCTATAACACAGCATCCGACTACAGGCCGGGTATTCAAGAGCTGGGCATGTCCCAAGGTGCCCAGACGCCCTTCTTATCCTTGCCGCCTGAGAACGGGAAACGACCCAGAAGCACTGGGCTAACAGGTCAAGAGAGACTTTTGCAATCACATTGGTGTCAGCAGACGCACAAATGCTCAATAGCAGGAAGGCGCAAGGACGCAGGGGCGACAGAAGGCGGGTCGTTGACCTGAAACCATCGTGCAAACATGTTCAAGACCTTATATATGCTGGCTTCCCTCAGGACGAGGAATTTGGCCTTCCTTCTGTAGAGTCTCTGCATCAGGATAACGACGTTGCATCATGATAACTACGTGTGACACTTTGGAAATGCAAGTGTGCACCGCGCGTCACGACCGTCCAGCGCACAAACCACTGCCACGACGGCGAGTTCCGCCCGATGCTGGCGGCAGCCGCAATGTTCTGCAGTAAGCAGAAGTGGGCGCTGGAAAGTTGAATGGAGTCAGGCCAAAGAAGCTGGAGCGCCACACGCATTTTCACAGATCCGCTGGGGCGCCTACAGCCACGGCCAGCTGAACTTGGCAGCCCATATCTGGCCATTTTGTATTGCCGTTTCTCGTGCCGTCAACAAACTCCCATTACCTTCGAGTTTCGGCTCTGAGCAAGCGGACTCTAAGTTCGAAATGCGGAGGAATTGGACCGACGTCATGGCCTGATCATGCAGCTCACGTACAGCTTCACCAAATACAAAACGATCCGCTTGAATGCCCTTTCGAACCTGTCAAGCACAGGATTCAAAACATTGTGACAAGTGTTCCTGAGCGATCAAGGTTGACCTGATTATGGCCATGAAAAACAATGGACATCTTGAAGAATCGAGGGGTCCCCCTTTCGAGAACTTGTAATGGAGGAGAAAGGTGTCCGCAGGACGACCCCGCAACGAATTGCCACAGAAGATAATCTGGAAAGACACCACGTTGTGGGCATCCGGGCATCCCGTGCGACGCCCAAAAACTCAGCGCGGGGAGGAGGCCAAACTCCAACAAAATATGCAAGCTCCGAAACCGAAGTCGTTTGTACTCAAGGCGCACATGGGAATTGCGGGGATCCGCGGCACCAGAGCGTCTCACAGGTGGTTGAGTCGATCCCTTAAGGCGCTATCCTCCTTGTCACCAACTACCTGATTTGTAGCAGGTAACCAAAGAGAAACAAGTTCGTACACTTGGGATTGTCAACCGACTTTCCTCAGATTCGGTTATCCGTCGAGAACAACTTGAGCTAAGCCCACGATTCCTTGGAATCTCCACATCGCCCTCAGAACCGGAGCCTTTTAACGGTGCCAACTTGAATTGATTGAAGATTTGACGGCAACGACAAGCAAAAGGCCGACATTAGCGGGACTCGACTGTTTGAAAACATGCTGAAACCTGAAAGACGCTTTAAGCACTCCCATGCCAGCATACGTGAGGATCTTGGTGAATCTTCAATGACCGGAATCCGGTAGATTTGGAGCACCAAGAATGTGTAAGGAAAGAAAAACTTACCTAAGCGGCCAAATTATCTAGAACAAACTTCAGTTTGTCACTGCTTTCGAGCCTATTTGAGAGTCCCTGCATCTAGACAGTTTTTCGTTTGTGACCTGTAGACGGACAACCGACCTCCGAAGAGCTCATAAACGAGCAGCTATAGCTAGATGGGCCTTTCTCCGAATGACGAGTTTCAACAAAGACGAGCTGATCATTTTACGGTGAGACTCCAAACGTGGACTTTTCAAAGAGCATTAGCAAAACAGACTCTTAACGGGACGCTTTCGAAACGCGACGTCGGCGAACGAATAATCGGTAGAAGGCAAAAGACCAGGGCTTATGTTGTCGCACTAGGACAGAGGCCTCTTCAGCGATTCCGCAAAGACGCGGGCAAATTGACGAGCGGAGTTTTCATCGATGAACTGTCAGGGTTGAAGGTTTGAGACGTACGGGCTCGGATATTCGGCACAAACCACCTTGGGCCCGGTGTTGTCTTGCCCAGGTGTACGAGCGTCCTGGCCGGCAAGGAGTTACCTTTGAGGCTGCGGGAATATTCTTCCGCACTTGTTGACTATGTAAAGATTCTTGTTGACCTTTTAAAGGTCCAAGAAACTCGCAGTCCAGGCAAAGCCGATGGAAAAAGGGAAGTCGCAGGCGCGTGTCCTGTATGGAGTCAGCAATTAGTAGCAAGTATAAATGCGGCGCTAGTGATTCCCTAAGCCTCAGACTAGTTACTATGCATCATCTATATGCGGGTCTGCATTAGATGCGCCTTGATTGTTGCTTCGGCTGATGACAAGCCGACCGCTGCAAACGGTTTAGACACGGCACCAAACGGACGCGGGAACGTCGAGGACAGCAACGCAAGAGGGACAGGGGCGACAAGAAGAATCTTTGACCTAGTAATGGGCAGGCCGGTGAGCAAGCGAATGATGGAGAAGAAATATCCTACCGGTCATAATGAAAGTGGCCAGCCAAAGAGCGGACTTTAATGAGACTAGAGAGAAAAGCTTAAGGTTCAGATAAGGCCATGTCAGAATAAGGATGTTGATTGTGAGGGGGACTCAAGTGTGTCCATTTCATGCAAAGTTTATCACGTCACCGATAAAAGGAGGAGGGCAACTCGACGAACTTGAGCAGAGGACAGCTGTTCAGCGACGGATTACGCAAGACTCTGACCAAGTCGGCAAACGCTCTAAGGCGGGGTCAAAGCAACTGAATGATATGCGGCGGAGTAGCCGGCTGGCAGGTGGACGGCCTCGTCTCAAGGGCTTGATAGCAAACACACTGTCAACGAACGTGCACAATCTTCTTTGTGAAGAAGAGAAACGGGTTTGGTGCCCTGCCAGGTGTGGGGGGATCCGCCCAAGCTCTGGTTTGCACCGTCTTGGCCGGCTGGGAAGTATTGGGGCCATGAGAGCTTCAACAAGCTTTTGCAGCTTTGAAGGAAAGCCTTGTGGTCTAAATCGCCTGAGAGGATGCAGGTAAAGTGGTCAATACAATGTCAAGCTGCGCATGCATGAACGAGGTGTAAATGTACGTGAGGTTCAGATCAAGCTACCTGCCTGATTGGGCCAACGAGTCGGTTCTCAAGAAGCGGAGTTAGAACGTCGAATATTTCATGCATAAGAATGAAGACGGAGGTCGGAGCTCCGGAAAAAGCGGTTGGCTTCAGTGGAAAAAGAGCGAGAATGAGACTCAATATCTCACGATGTTTCTGTCCCGGCCAAGAAAGAAGCAGACGACGGAGTTCAAAACACATCGTAGGTGCCTCAAACGACGATCCAGTCCCACGCACACAAATGACGAGATCCTATACCACAACAGAAGATTGAGAAGATCGTAGTTGAAAACCAAATTAATGCCTTGATTGGCGTGACCGCAAAATGGGCCAGCTTGAATCCTCAAATCGCTCATGCACATAACGACTAGCTACATGGTAGGCATGGTAGGCCTTCGACGTTATCCGACAACTTAAGAGGCTGATGCCACACACGTCTGTTGCCATCGTTTGCATCAAGTGGCTTGAAACGCCCAGTGCGTTCACCATTGCAACCGTTGGCGTCACCACTACGATTTTTTTCTGCGTAGGTGCCAATCCATTTAAGATTCAAAGCCACAGCCGTCTCGAGCAAACCGCTGTTTGATTCTAGCAGCAGCACAAGCTTACGGGGGAACGACTCATCCAGTTTACCAATCTGAAGATCGATTCGTTCAGATGACCTTGCGAAGGAAGAGCTGGCAGCATAAGCAAAAGGATAGAGAACTGGGCAGGCCAAATGGTGCTCAGTCGCTTGTCGCTCGTTTTTTCCTTGTCGCTCGGAAGCAGAACGGTGAAAGCACCGGTACAGATCAACGGGTCGGTCAAACGAACGTCGGTACGAATGTAAGCGCAGACAACCAGATACGACAACCAGATACGACAGTGGGGTACACTCCAAATGGCAGCTCCGATAAGCTGGCGCTTGCCTCGGAGCTAAGCTTTGCAACATGTGGAGCTTATCGTGGCCACCGGCTAGTGAGCACTACCGTGAAGTTGACCCGAAAAATAGATAAAACAGATTACTAGGACGTTAGGTGCCATATCCGTTTACCTGCATGGTGAACCTAGGTCTTCCTGTCCTTGCGTCTAAGGCTAGGCCGATAAACAAGCCGAGAATGGACGCACCAACGTTAGGCAATGGTATTGTAAGAATATACGTATGCATATCAAGACGGCGCAAGAAAATGAACCGGATGGAGGGGCGTCAGTGGCGTAGCGGCTACGGTTAGCCTGCCATAAGACAGGCTCCGCTGTAACCCTGTCCAATGAAAGCAGCCTTTATCAGACCAATGGTCATAACAAAGATAACGTTCTGCTTCGTTCTCATTGATGACAAACCTGCAGCTTCAGCCTGCAAATCTCTTGGGTGCGGGCAATTCAATCTTAGCCGGCGGCCGCATCGCTAGTCGTTGCCGCGCTCCGCGCTTCCTGGAAAGTCCTGGATCGATCCGTTGCGTTCCAGCCAGTATGCGAGGGGCCGGAAGATTTTGTCTCTTCACTACCCGTCGAAGCCGGATGCATCGAAGAACTCAGAAACCGTAGACGAGGCGTTCCCACCCTGGCATGTGAAACGAGGTCGGAGGGGATTCAGGCCGCTACGAAAGAGCGCCCAGAAGATGCTCCGTAGAGAGTCAACCCCGGCCACCAGTTTTACGAAAATGGCCAGCCGATGAGAAAAGGTCGATGCGACCGGAGAGAAAGACTCGAAGTATAGTTAAAGACCAGGTCACAGGGATGTTGATCAGCAACGCGGACTCAATTCTGTCCAACCAAGCAAAGCTTTCTTTCAGGTTACCCACACAGAGACGATTCAAGACTCGACGAAGTTGAGCGGGCTCCCTCGAGCAGGACAGAGGACAGCTGTCCAACAAGAGAGATGTACATAACACGAGACTCTGACCAAGTTGGTAAACGATCAAGGCAGGGACATACTTGCGCAACTGGACAAAATGCGGCCGACTAGGCAGCTGGCAGCTGAACTCTCATCTGAAGCGCTCGACAGCAAGCACACTTCATGCTCAACGTCGAACACACAAGCTTCTTTTTCAACAATCTCGGCATGGTGAAGAGCTTGGGGCCGGCTCGTTGTCAAGAAGAAAAGCAGCGTTGGGCCTGCCCAGGTGTTGCGTCGTCCTGGCCGACAGAGAGCTTAAGGGCTATATCACAGTATAGGGGTGGCTCTGAAACCGATAAAAAGGGCCGAAAATGGGCTTCGGGGAGATCGCCCAGGTTCTGGTTTGCATCGTCTTGGCCGGCAGTGGGCTTTTGGGGCCACAAAAGCTGTAACAAGCAGCTGTGAAAGAAACCTTTGTGGTAAGCAGTTTCAGAGGGCGCGAGGGAAGCAATCAATACAATGTCAAGCTGCGCATGAAAAAAACACAAGGTTCAAAGCGTGATTGGGGCAACCCATAGTCTAAAAAGCGGCGGAGTCAGGCACGACAGACATTTTGCATTGGAGCAAGATGGGGGTCGAAGCTGCTCCAGAGAAAAGCGGTTGGCGTCATGGACGAAGAGCAAGTGAGACTGAATATCTCACGATGTTTTCGCCCCGGCCACGGAAGAAGCAGACGAAGAAGAATACACACCGTAATTGCTCTACAAGAGGACCAAGTTCCACGCACTTAAACAAGGGGCGATTTCAAAGGACAACCTAACGATGAGACGAGCATGATTCGAAACATGAGATCAACGTTTCAAATAGACACGTACGTACCATGTTGACGTAGACCTGTAACACTCTCTACTGATTACTCACGAAGATCTTGCCACCCATAATTGTTGCCACCTTTTTCATCCAGTACTAGGAAAGGTTCCGCGTGTTCACCGTTGCTTCAGCTGGCACCACTGACTTTTCCCCCGATATATGGCTCCACCGCAAGATGATCGAAGCGACTCTTGCCGGGAAGCAAAAAGATACTCAAAGCAGGACAAGCTCGACTCGGGATACAGATGGGCGCTATTCTGAAAGTCCAAACCAGAAGCGCACAAAGATGGACAAGTGGCAGCATCCGACTATACAGAATATGCAAACCAGAGCTGGGCACGTTTAACGGTGCCCATACGCCTTTCTTATCCTTGCCGCTTGAGAATGAGGGAGACATCCAAAGCACGAAACAATCAAGTTGATGGACGTCTTCTGCATTCAAATCAGGGTCACCAGACGCAAAAATGCTCGTAGCAGGGCTGGGCGAGACGTTAGTGGAAAATAGAGGGTCAATATCTTAAGATCGTCACAAACATGCCCAGACGATCTCCGTTAACATTACCTAGTACGAATAAACTGACCTTCGCTTGCAAAGACTCTGCATCAATCAGAACATGCGACACTTTCAAAGGCAAGTATGTGCCATCACGTCGCGGGTAGCCTTTCTCTAAGCATTAGTATCTGTTGAATGTTCGTGTGCCGTCCACAAGCTCTCGGTACGTTCGAGTATCGGCTCCGCCACTCATACTTCCATGCACTGCACAAAGCGCAGGAAGTGGCTTTAAGTCATGGCCGGATCATCCCAAGTCGAGTACACTCTAACCACTTTCTCACAAAACAGTCCGTTCAAATGCTTTCTGTATCTTGTTAAGCACCGGCTGCGACAGATACCGACGGTTTTCTATGAGCAAAGCTCAAGATGACCTCGTCCTGGCCGAGCGACAATAGACATCCTATAGCCCTTCGAAAGTTGGGCTCCCCTCTCGGGAACTCGTATAGGTGGATGAAGTGCTCCGCAGAAAGACTCCGCAAGGAGGCGCCACAGAAAAGTTGTGAGAAGGCGCACATTTAATTTCTTAATCTGCGGCGTCAGATCGTCTCGACCGGTCTTTGAGCTCCCTCAGAGTCAAGGCGCTGTACTCCTCGCCACCAATCGACTGGAGTGTAGGAGGCATTCGAAAGGAACCCAAGTGTACGGTCAAGAAAATGTTCAAGGACCTTGCAGCTTTGAAATCACCACTCGCCTCCTGAGCTGGCCCAAGTATTCATTATTGCAGTGACACTTCATAGGAACTACAAGAAGCTGTTCCGCTGAACATCTTAATGGTGCTAGTGACAAAGCAGACGACCGGATATCGAAGGGACTCGAAAGGCTGAGGGCATTCTGAACCTATCTAAGCACTCCCGTGAAGGATAGGCGAGGAACCTTGTGAACCTTAAACGGCGTGGGTCCGGTTATTCTGGGGCACCAAGACATCTGACAGACATGCGCGTCTTTAATTAATTGCCCGGGCTAAAGTGCCGAGAGATTGGATTCTATTAAGCCCTTTTAAACTTGTACTCGCATGGTCAAGGCGCCCAGCCTCAAAAAAGCACTCAACCTCCACGGAGAATCGACCTTAAAATAAGTTCAGAGAAACGGGTGGCTTCAACTCAGCCATACTTCAGGTAGTTCGCTCAAACGAAAATGATCTGGTTGTCCCTCCAACTTAAGATCTGGAAAATGGAGAGTTAAATGCATTCGCAGAAGTTTCTGGTTTCTGACGCGACGTTTTTCAAACGTGACGTCAGTGAACGTACTCACAGAAGCATGCAAACGCGAGGGCAGTAGCTTGTGCTGTTGAATTGGGACGGAAGCGTCTTCAGCGCATTTATCAGCAAAGACTCGAGCAAAGAGAAGAACGGATCTCCTTTCGTGATTGGACACAGTTGACATTCTGAATCGGGCTCTGAACTCTTGAGACCACAATCGTTGGGCTCGGCTTTAGCTGCCCAGGAGTCGAATCGTCCCGGCCGGCAAGAAACTCAGGGTCTCCGAAGGGTTGTTGCTAATACTTTTAATGTACGTCGACCTTCAAGAGTTCCGGAGTTAGGGACAGCCGATGGATAGACGGATGTACTTTTACGAGTCAATAGAGGCAAGAATAGTGCAGCGCTACGATTCCTCAAACTTCAAGTGCGTCACGAGCACGGACCTTCATTAGACTCGCCTTGCGAAACTTAAAAGACGCGAAAGACTGATTTCCAGAAGGTGCCGTGAATATGAAACCAAGCTTTACTGGCGAAGTTGCCCTCCCCAGGTTAGTAGGTTACAAGGGAAACCCACTTGTACGTTAAGAAGTTCTGCATTTCGGTTTCACGGGGTTCCGGCTTCAGAAACATTGCTGGCGCTTCGGAGCAGTTGACAACTCGAGTGATTGATTTTGAACATCTCAAGAAAGATGCTTTTGTCACGGCCATGTCCGGAGGAGGAACACAATTTCAATGCAACTGCTTAGAAGCACGACTGTCATGGGCACGTACACGTGATACGCGGCGCTCTTAAACTCGAAACTTTCAAACCAGGAGAGCATTGCCTAAAATTTTCAGCGCTCGAGCAGCTCGGGGGTTCAGGCCCGCTCGTGGCTAACAGCGCGTGCTCCTTTGCATATGTGTGGACGACTTCTGAATCTGTTTACGAACCAACCATAGCCCGCACCTCACCTTTGCGACTTTGCAAAGGCGCAAGAAAAGGCAGCGCATCCAAAACGTGTAAGGTCGGACGGCCGCGCTTCTGGACGACACTCGCGCTTTTACTTTTGGAGCGCCCCGCATGAGATACAATACAGGCGCCGTCACATACTTCAGCAGTCTCTACACTGTCGCGATATCAGCAATCAAATGCAGGGTGGCCGTGCTGGCAGCAACCGCATAAATCAAGATATGGATCCGTCACAATCTGCCACGTAAGCTGGTACCGTGGGAGTTCGAAGTTCCAGTCTCCCACGATTGTCGCATAAAGCAGAAGCAAGCTGAGCCCGGTCGCAGCTCCACGTAGAGAACCAAAGTTTGCGCAAAGCGCAAGACGTAAACTTACATCATGGCCGGGCGATGCGAAATCTACGAAATAGCACGAGACATGATAACTTCCGGCTTTGAAAGGGTAGCAGCTTCTAGGTGCGCGGCATCAGCGATTTCACCGAGCTTTTGAGCAGCCCCGAGGCGCCCATTGTTTCGTCACCAAAAAAGTGAGGTGCAACTACTCGTGCATCTCGTCAAGGCCGTGCTGCGGTGACGGCGGGTGCGTCTCCAAACGTGTAAGAAATCGATTGGTACGTCATCCAAGGCAAAGAAGAAAAGCACAAACGGAGTGGAAAGACCTTGTTTGGGCGGTCTGTAGCCGAAAGCGCGGTTCTTCTATCAACAACATTACCGCCAGGGTACAAGGGTCTACAGCCAATGATCAAACATATGGATTTCAGGCATGGACGATCTCTAGACAGTAAAGTGCCGGAAATGCCAGACTGACCCGCGACGCGACCGCTCGCCTCCTGTGTTGGGGGTGAAGGGCCTGCCGGACGACTGACCAAACACGACCAACCGGAAGAAGAAAATCCTGGAGGGCAGCTTTTAGGACAAGACGGTAGAACGTCTAGACGGCTTGAGGCATCAGAGGGTCAGACGACTATAACTGGGTAATAATTGTGTACCCGACATGAGCTCCCTCCGCATCCTTGCCACTTTACATCAAACAAGGATTTCAAGCCGTCTTTCTCGCGACGAAGGTGGCCGCAGAGCAGATGAAAATTGCGGTGTGGAACGGCGGAGCCAGACTCGTGCAAGCAAGGCGAGGGGACTTGGGATCAACCAAGGGATGAACGCCCCCCGTAAATTTGACGAAGTCGACGACAAAAAGGAGACTTGAACGAGAAACAGATTGTTCGGTGCAGAACTCAAAGTAGGTCGTGAAAGCACGCATGGTGTGGCTGCGTGTCTCAAAGAGCGAGCTATCAAAACTTGTAACCAGGCAACTGTCTCGGGGCGTTGCATGCTTGGCATCTGGGCATTAATCAACACGGGTTCTAGCAATGGTTTGGACCGGAAAACGGACAGCCGCCATCAAATGGAAGAAAATTGGCTGTAGCGCTCGCCAAAGTCTCTATCGACAGGTGAGCACAAAATGTACTTCCAAGAGTGGCGCGCTTTTGAACACACGCAAAACTACCGTACCTGATACTTGATCTGCAGTAACACTTTCACGTGCGACTGTGTCTTAGCAGCCACTTCATCGTACGTACTCTCAGTGGGGTGAATCCCGCTCAAAACCCGTCACCTCATCAGTCGTGATCCAACCGAGCTTTGTGATATCTCTTGAGAAGGTATGCCTCAAGACAAGAGGCGAACCTTGGACCTACAAAAGGCCCGTGGCTTACCTTAGCGGTGATGGCACGCCGTCCTAATAAGAGGCCCGGCCGCCCGCACAGAACCCTATAGCGCAATGGCTCGGGACAGGTCCGTTGAGTGGATTGTGGAGAACGCAACTGACAACAAAGAAAAGTGCGGCAGAATATTACTTTGACATTATTGCTGTTGACAATCATTAATGGATCAGCATGGACTGGCGTCGTACTCCCGCGTGTGAAATGCGCGCGCTCTCTTTTCCGTCTTGATAGAGCTGATGAAAAAGCGCAGGAGTTGCTCTGCCGATGCGAACACCCAAAAACACGAGAGCCTGAGATGCTACGACGTTTGCCCCAAGATTCAGATTTTGCCCGGATTCGGACTTGCGACATGGCCAATGGACATTTCCGTGTCATTTCGAAGCCACGTGGCACCACGAGAGCTCGACTTTCCGCACGTGGCGACCCGATACCGAGGTTTTCACATAAATCGTCATCAGATATTAAAGCTTGGTGATTTTGTGCATCGGCTTCGGTACGTCCACCTGCAATCGCCTATGAGCAGGTTCCTTGAGCAGGCAGCTCAAGGAACGGACCTCATCATGGCCTTGCAAATTTTAGCATGCACTAGCGTGTAATAAGCACACAATTATATCCATCTTCCTGTCCAAAGCATCGAGTTTACGGACCCGCCAAAAGACGTCTGAGAAACAAGTTGAATTAACAATTGGCTATGTCAGACCCCCAGACCTGGGCAAGCCAATCGCTGCCCATAAGCCCATCTCATCCTTGCCACTCGGCGATTTACACCAAAAGCACGGGGTCCATTTGATGTCCTGGTAATCCCTGTAACAACAGCGCTGAAAGCTAAATCAGGAAGTATCTGACCAATGGTGACTTGCAGCAAATATCCGGTGGGTTTTGAAGGGCGGACACGGCACAAGAGGGGATGATACTCGCGCACTTCACCAGCTGACCGCAAAAATCAAAAATCAAAAGTAAAATGGATCCAAGCCGACGTGTTCATGACGGCAAGCAAGGATTCCTTTGCCTTGAATCACGAACCTGTAAATGCTACTTGTCACCAGGCATTGGCTTCGCCAAGAATAAATCTCGTCATGAGCAAAGTTCAAGGAGATCATCATCATGGCCGTGCAAAATTCTGCATCCCCGACAAATTGCTAACCAGGACTACTTATACTTCAACGCGTGTCTGACTGGATTCAAGTGGAGACTTCACCGAATTCTGAGTGACTCGCTTGTTGGAGGAATAATTTACCGAGCTGATTGCATGTGAGTCGAACAAGCTCCTAGCGAGATACGAATGGTCGGTCGCAGTTCCGCAAAAAGTAGTGTGTTTTGCGATCAACGAACAGGGATGAGGCGTGCAAGGGAGGGTGAATCCACTTAGTACAGTCCAATAAAGACGGTATACTGACTCTCGCGGGTTCAAAACGACCGCATCATGGGCCAAGCCGACTAGCTCGGAGATTATGACCATCCACGCGAAGGTGCCTGTTCATTCTACATCTCGATCAGTTACAAAGTAAAAGGCGGGCCATCAAAGCGCCTCCGTAACTGGAATACTAGAAAACCTGGGCAACGAGTTCAAGATCTTGGCATCTCAGCTAGCTTACGGCTGCTCTGTAAACCTACTCATGCAAAGCACCCCTGCGCCAGCAACATACTACTTACTCATCTGATGGGTTGAGATCAATGAACCAGCTCTGAAGAGGAATCGGCAACATGAGCAACACACGTCAGCCGAAACCTAAGGTGATAGTATCCTGAACGAACATCCGCTGGTCGTCCAGTGACAAGAGCTCCAGACACGGAGATTAGAAAGAGCATCTTAAGACCTCTACAAGCAAAAGGCCGAAACTCATGCGGTGCTGGACGGATGTTTCCCGTGTTTTACATCAAAAACACCGAAGATATAGGGGACGAGAAAATAAATAGTCGGTGATCCAGGATGCCCCCCATGTACTCATTACGCTGTCGCAAAGCAAACGGGTACTCAATCAAACAAGACGCGGTCCACGACTGTACACCCATCTTTTCAACCATCTGAAGGTTGATCGTCTCGAGAGGCAGAAGTAGACTGGGTGAAGGCAGCTAGCACCATGAGAAGGAAAGCAAGGAGATGGGGAAGCAGAACGGCTCCAGTCACGAGTCGCTCCGAGTTTTCCGGCCGCCTGCCAACGACGGAGTCAACATGATTCGATAAACGGATATTCGAATTGAAGGGATCTCCAAACGTACGTGATTCCCGCTGAATGATTTTAGCTTCACGTGACCGTGCATCTAATGGTTTTGGAGACGTGAAAGTCGAGGCCAGAAAGCGCATGATATACACGGACAATGCAAGCGAAGCGGACTCATCAAAGCGACCAGCATGTAGGGTGGAGATACCCCACTAAATGGTGACAACGGGTAAGGAATTGAGCTTGGACATGCAACACGGCATTGCATCGTCACCTCAGGCTTTCCAGCGTCGGTTCGAGCAGAAGTCCGAAGTTGACTAAATTAACGGACTCATGTTGCTCAATAAAGTGCTGTTGATGATCATCTTGATCCTTGCACGTTCGTTTGATGGACACAAACAACCACTTGGCTGAAGCCAAGTCTTTGGTCATCCGTGCCGTCCACAAAATCGAGGCTCTGAAAAATCATAATGTCCAAACCACTTGATTGAGATTGACAAAATGGCCTCAACGTTTTTCCGACAAATTTGTAGAAAATGAAAGCGAATTGCCTCAGGTGACCTTGGAGGGACGCGCGTTCGAGGTAGCCAAGCACGTCACTGAGACCTAAGCTCATCGCGACGGGCACTCACATGTGCATCGACCCGTTGACGTAGGGTAGGTACGTATGTGGATGCCAGTTAGCAGTGTGGACTTGCGATTGTAGCTGCTTGTGAATTCTGGATGTGACGAGGGGATAATCGAGGCCACAACAGCCGCAAGTGAACATACGATCAGTGCCTACGGTCCCGAAAGCTACATCACGCAGGGAACGACTTCCACCAGGCTGATACGAAGTTCACGATCAACCAAGTGAGGTGCAAACGGACTGAGACAAAAAAACAGCTGGCGGCATATGCTAACTGGAGAATCAACTTGTTGGGCAAACTAACGTGTGCCAGTCGCCCACATCATCCGATCATCCTTGCCGCTTGGTAATGGGGAAAGAAACAGAAGCAGGAGAACACCGAGACTGCACTGGCTACATACCGTCCGCACGACGGTGCGTACCAGATGCATAATTTCTTGTGACTTGAAAACGGCAAAGGAGCCAAGACGAAGCATGGTCAACAGATGTCGCGAGGATGTTACAAGGAGGCTCCGGAACATCAATAGTAGATTGTGTAATCGACCTTCCGGCAACGACGTGTTCGAAACTCACCTTCCCCTCTACGGAGCTTTTGTCGCTGAAAACACGACACGCTTCCCAGCCCAAGTAGCCACTGCCACATTGCAGCACCCAATCAAATGGCGCAAGGGCAGTGTTAGTACTTCCAAAGTAATGGTGGCAAGCTGCAATGTTTTGGGATGGGTTGCGGCAGTTCCGACGGGCCCGCGCAAACAGTGCGCAGCGTTACAGTCGAAAAAGCTGGAGGACGCTAAAAACTGACTCCTACGTGGCAGTTGCCAGCTTGTATCCAATAATGTGAATCATCCAGGAATCAGACTCCAGGTATATCTACGGCGTCGACTCCGAAAAGTTCACAATCAAGTGCGCGATGCGCAGGGAGCGTAAACGACTCTTCATGACCGAACTCATTGAGCAGGTAGGTGGCCAGGGACAGTCTCCACATCCACTCCAAGACATCATTTCTTCCAAGGTCTAAGATCAATCTGAAACACAGACGAGAAACTACCCAAGCGAACGAACATGGGTTGAAAAGGAGCAATTGCAGACCACGGTCTTCCAAGCAAAGATTGAAAAGTAGCGCGCAAATGCGCGCGGCATCAGGTCCTAAGAAAAGCTGCCAGTGAGCAGCCAGAAGGGCGCCAATCCTCACCGAACACATAGCTTACGATTCGGCCAACTGCTGTTGTGAGCATTCTTAGAGAAGCATACATGTGATTCCGGAGCAGCCCAGTGAAACAAATGTGATTCTTGTGATCGACGGAATGTGGCGACCCCATCAAGCATTGAGTCGAGCAGCTTGGACGTGCCTGCGGCTTAATGTGCAGGTTTGGAATCGTCTCAACCTCCAACATCCTTGTGATTGTATGCCCTAAGGAATTGCGTATACATCGATCAGATTGTTTAGCAATCCCAAGATTTATCACTTGGAAGGTAGAAACGCACAACACCATCCATGCATGTGTGCGCGGCTAGGGGCATGTGTGAATAGGGAACTCCAGTGGGCAGAACAACAGATGCCCGAATGCCCCTTTCATCCTTGCCGCTTGGTAACGAGGACAGACACAGAAGCCCGGCATCATCAGATAGGTAGTGAAAAACTTTCAGGAACAGTGCGGGCTACAATTGCTGAATTGTAGCCCGCACTCAGTTGAACTCGGCGAGAACACTTATGCAGAAGAACGCGTTCATTGCCTGAAGCATTCACAAGCTGGCCCGAAACACCTACTCGGATGCAAGACAGCCCCCAAAGACCTTAATCGCCTCTATGAAGCTTCCGCATCGATGACAAATTCAGACACTTCTAGCTGAATTCTAGTGTAGTAAGCGCCGTCGCACCCATGCCGCGACGGCAACCGGACATTCACGCGGTGCTGGCGGCGACCCCAAAATCTGACCTGAATCTGCAGATTTCATTGTAACCCAGTGCCAAGCGAAGGGAAGGTATTCGAACAATTATGACAACGTAGCGGCAGGCCGATGGGCCACTGCTAAGTGGCAGGCTCTACAAGCTATGGGCTTTTCGTTCCGCAATATTTCATCCGAAAGAAGCAAGCTCCCACTGGTTCGGCTCTGACCACGGATCAACATCCAGTGCGCGGATCGCAGGGGTTGGACTTACATCATTGCCGAAGTCCGCCAAATCAAGCAAGATAGCCCAAAACCTGATCAAATGGCGCTCTTACAACGGCGCTTTCCAACTTACTGTGGCGCAAGGGCAAGGTAACAAGTTCCACTGCCAGTTGTAAGCGGTTTCAGGGCTTTCATGAAAAAGACGGTAACAAAGTGGTAAAAGCATCTCTCGTTAGTGAATCAGCTTCATAAGAAGGCTGAAGCGGGCTCAAAACTCCACGACAATTACCCTTGGGGGCAGGTGCTTCCTGCCAAGGTCTTGCATCGTCATGGCCCACAAGAAAACTGTGGCTGCAAGAGGCCCGCAAGAGGGCTCTTGTGAACTTGTTCAGATCGTCGACGTTTGCTAAGCTCGGTCAGTACACGGATACCTTGCAAACAATTGTAAACGGCGATTCTCCAAAACAGCTGGTCTCCATCAAGCCGGTAATTAAAGGGCCAGCTTGCACTGCAAAGAGTTGTATCTCTCTTATCCCAAATATGTGGATGCCACTCCCAACCTAACCACCATCAGAATGGCGCAATGAGGAGAACATCCAGGCAGACCAAACGGCAGAAAATGAAAGCTTGGCGATGACAACCCAAGCTTTACGCTTGAGCCGAGTGCCATCTTGAGATGACTCATTTTTGTAGAAAGGGACTCGAGCGCGTCCAAAGGCTTAATCCACATCATATGAAGGTATAAGCTCCAGAACGTTGGATGGCATCCCCAGAGAGGGAAAGCTGGTGTGAGACGAAACAGCTCACCAATTTCATTATCATCATGGCCACGGAAAAAGCGGAGATGGACTTTCCACTACAACTGCTCCGAAAGCCGACCGTAAATGCGCGAATGCAAAACCTATTTCAAAGTAACCTCAGCGACGGAACTGGAAGAGGAGGGAAGCGGATCAGAATCAAAGGCGCATGCCCGCTTCCGACCGTGCCGGACTCCGATCAGGCGTTCTAAGAACGACAGACTGTGAGCAATCATGAGCCCATGTCCGCAAAAAGCCGGTTGAAACAACGACGTGTATGAAAGTCCCCACGTTCTGAATATATACCTGTTGCTCTAACCGTTGATGGAACCGCCGCAAATCTTTCCCGCACACATTGCCATTGGGTGATGTTGACGCCCCAGCCGTTATGAGGCACATAAACTCGTTGCCAAAAGCAGCACACGCTAGACGCGTTTAGCGGAAAGAAGACATAACTTCGTAGGCTAGGCGGTGTCAATTGCCCGTTTCGGATCTGCCGCTTGGGCGATTAAGACCGAAAGCACGGGGTCAGCCGGTTAATTGCCGACCTTTTGCAGCTGTTTTCGATCCCCCGGAGTTCCCGCAACTGTATTTGGACAACTTGAAGCATCTGGAAATTCTGAAGCGTGGTCATCAGTGCAAACGAGGGGCCCTTATAAGCAGAAAAAAGAAACGGGCGGGCTCTACAGATCGCCAACGTGTGAGACGCCTTCAACCCTTGAAAGATGAAAGCAAGCGAGTGCCTTGAACTTCAACCTACGTGGCGACACCCTTAAAAGTGCGCGCTTCGATGCTACTTGTAACTCAAGGCACCGGCTTAGGCGGGAGTACCCAACGACCCGTTGAGCTACACTCATCAAGGAGGACCTTCCTCATTGCCCTGTAATATTTTTCGAAGCATTCAAGCATGGGGAGTGAGGACGCCTGAAGCCAAAAATTTGCATATCGACTCCAGGGAGGTCATGCAGCCCGTGGCAGACGTCAGAAGTTTCCAGACATAGTAAAGCAAGAACAACGTAGAGCAAGAAGAGCTAGCAGGATGAATTGGAAGACCTATATATCTAACGAGGCGGCCGACCATTAGCCCAGTCGCCCGTTTCTTTCTCGGTTGGTACTGGTATTAGAATGAAAGCACAGCCGGCCGGACTCCTTGTTGAACGACTTCGCGCGACGACAACATTATCACCAGATGCATAACGAAGTGTTGTTGGAATTGACGAGGAGGCGATTGCGAAAGAAGACGTGTTGATACCCTGTCAATCTCGCAAGCAGACTGAGAAATTTAAGGTGGCAGACTACAGCTTCCTATGACGACGTCTAAAACAACAACTATAAAAGAGCCTTCGTGTCGACGACTACACGACACGCTCTGGATTAAGTGAGCACCTTGGAAATGCTGCAGCAGCCGATCCACTTCCTCCAAGGTAAGCTGATCGTTGCCCCGGTGCTGGCAGCAAATAGTAAGATTTAGCCGGCACTTACAACAAGGCGCTAGCAAAAGCTGCTCAGAGATCAGAGCGAAGCTCGAGGCGGGATTCAAACACAATTGCGGGCAGGCGCACCACCGCGGCCAATTGGCAGCCGGATTCCAAAACTAAGGTTTGAAGGTTCTTGTTTTGATTGAGAAGCTCCCCTTGCCTTTGGGTATCGGCTCCGACAGGAGAGTTTCTGCGCAAAGCAATTGAACACACAGCATCAACGATGTCATGCCGTCTCATCCCCGACAGCAAGTGGTAGTCTCCATGCCAAGACATAGTGTTCTGCAATTTAAATTTATTGGTTGGCAAGCGTTGCGGGACTAGCCTACGAGAACCACACATCAGGGTTGAACCGGAGCGGTTTTTCACCTAAGCTATGCCAAGTTGTGATGGATCAAAAGCAACCGTCTGCAATTGCGTGGCGTCAGAATCAAAGATGGAGCGTGTGAACAGCCTTTAGGCAGACATATCTCTGCCACTCAACACTTTCAGTCATTTTTGCAACTAGAAAATGCTACGCCTGCTTGCTAGCAATCTTGCCGCCTCAAAAAGCCCCCTTGATCATCGACGAGCCGGAGCGTGATTTGAAGAGCTGGTCGCTGGAGTGATATCGCAGCACGGAAACAAAATTTGGAAAGCCAGTGTCGTTGCAAGGATCCGTAACGGTTGTCCCGAGTAGCTTAGATGCCTACGGCTAATAGTGTGCCGGGTCACGAGTCTTGCAGTTGGTACAGCAACCAGTGGGCTAGCTGATTGCGCATTCACAAGGGTCACAAAATCGTCACATACACGGAAACCTGACAGATTCAAAAGCAGAGACGCTTGCAGACGTGATAAAAGTCCAATGCCTACGCAGGGAACAATCATAGTGTCAAGTTCGGCCAGTGATCCAAGACAATTAGTTTGTGAGCAGTTGTAGTTGTCTTTTTAAACGTGCAACTACTAGGCGGCCAGCTTTCGACGCTGCTTGGCTCCACAAACAACGGTGGAGCCACCGGAAGGGGGGCCTAGCTCCTAATAAGAGAGGTTGAGTCTGGACATGGTTGCAAGCAATCAGCTAAGGCCAGTTGTCTCATACATCACTTTGCGGCATCACACAATTGAAGATCGGAGAAGGTTCGGGTAGCACAAGTACATGCCCGACAAGTCCATCCGCTCATTGCCACTTTGGACAAAACAGCCCAATCAAAGTTACCCGCCCACTTGAGAAACATACCCCGTCTTTTTGCGAATTGCCCGCAGGGCAGATACGGCGACAGGTGTCATGAACATGCAGCCAGACTGATGCAAGGGCCAGGCAGGGGAAGTCGGTGTCGCAAACAGGTGTAAGTGGTCTTGTCTGATCAATTTCACGACCAGGACGACCTAGCAAACACAAATAGATGAATCGGTACAATGGCACACCTTCATAGAGCATATTGTAGACGATGGTGAGAATGGACAAAGCTACCTGTAATGACACCTTACAAGCGGCGGTTTTTGGTCCAAAAATGCAGTGTTGTCGCCACAGAAACGGGTCATCAGCAAAATCATCTGGCGACGGATGTCTGAATCGTGGAAGCAGAATAATCATGTGTTTTGCTAGGCTGTCATCAAACAAAACAAGCGAAGTACACGAACGTTTTGCGCGGCAAACTTCCTGCTGACGAAAAAGTTAGTCAGCACTGCTCAACACATACCGAGTCTCTAAACTGGCCGCCAGTGCTTGCAAAAAGTCGGAAACTTCCAAATCTGCGGTGCTTGTCCGTGTATGACTGTGTCTTAACGATCTGTCTATCATAGCCCTCCAGGTTAGTGTTTCCGACGCACGAATGGGACCCCACAACTATAAGCCACCCGCGTGCCTCACTTGCTTAGTAGAACCCCTCTCCAGGTGGGCTAACGCAGACCGCCAGCAACATACAGGCTCGCGGGCAGTGATTGGCGGGGAACACACCTGGCAGAGAGAGGGGATAAATGAGGGAGATATGACTACATCAGCACGTTGTTCTGCACATCAACAAGACTGCTGCTTCCCCGAAATGCGATGGAAGGCTGATGATAAACATACGCCGACAAGCGCATTGCGCTTCTTTTCTATGTCATCAATTGCAAGGCTTCAAGAAACGTGCACAAAGTAGAGCGAGTAGAATGGAAGATGCGCAAAGAATAGCTTGGGCGCCGATTTTTCCAACAACTTCAGCCCAATTGTCCGCATGCCAAGTCTAAGCGAGACGAGTTGCAGCCAAATATGCCGCCCGTTTCTCACCTTCGCAACCAGGTTAGCCCTCCTACGAACGCCCGCCCAGACCGCTAAGCGTCCTGGCTCCTAATGCAGGTTGATCCGCTCAGGTGATTGCAAGAGGACGCAACTGAGAAAATAGAAAAGGGCGTCAGAAAATGTTGCATCAGCCTTTGTTTGCAAGGATTGGACACGTCCTTCCCGCAGCTAGATGAGTGTGAGATTAGCGTAGACATTGTCAAAGCTGAATCGTAGCATACTTGCGAGCTATCTTTTGTATGGTAATACCCAAGACGTGAAATCGCATCAACCCGCTCTCCAAACGAACAGTGACAGTCATTACACGCCTTAATCCCTCGACGGTATGCGAGGTTAACCTCGTAGAATTCAACAAGGAGTTGCGAGATGGCCATAAGGCAGTTTCCGCGCCTGTCATGCCCACGTGGTAGCCACACGTGGAGTTTACGCGCGTGGCGACCCGATGCCGAGTTTTCGCATGATTGAACACTGGTTCGAATGTTCAGATTGTGAATTGAGCATCGGCTTCAGTACGTACCCCAAATCGACTATTGAGCGGAAGCTCAAGGAAGGGACCTCATCATAGCCTCGTCGTACACTCGATGTACATGACCATGTAACCGGTGAGGCAGGCCCTAAATCCGTACCCTTTGCTCGAGTATATCGGGTGTGCAGAAGTTACTGCTATTCAAGTCTACAAGACAGTTGAAGCAGCTTTCAGCTAAACATTCAAACATGGGCAGGCAAACCGGTGTCGAGAGAACATCTCATCCTTGCCACCTGGCAAAGAGAAGGAAAGCGCGGGGTCGACTCTTCGCCCAAATTGAAAAAGGTTCCGCACCGACAGCAATGTCGCTGAATAACACGTAAACTGGCCAAGTGCAAAATGGACTGGACAGATTTCTTGTAAGCTATAAAGAACGGACATCCGGACAAGAAAGGGGATGAGCCAAACGTTGACGAGCAAACCGGCCGGCTCGTCGAGATTGACATTAAGTGGATTGCCCATGATAACAACGGTACGCAAGCACTCTTGCCTTAGACACGTGGCCACAGGACGCCTAGTTAGTCGCCTCTCGACAAGAATATAAGATGCTAAGACGTGTATCGGGAGCATTGGCTTAATTAAGCGGGTTGTCAAACAATCTCACGTGAGCGCAGCACAAGGGATGAACCTCATCATGGCCATGTACTTCTGAAAATGCATACCGGGCGAGACATCCAGATTACTAAACCTGTATTCAAGTACTCTTATATAGGGACTTCAATAGTCAACTCCTGAAAAACCACTCGTGGCTGCGCGCAAAGGAGCCCCGGAGACACTTGGTAACTTTATGGCTAACAACATCCATTTGCACAGCCAGAGACGAGAGTCGAGAACTAGTGCGAATAAACGGCGTCGGATCGAGCAAGGATCTGTTGGCTGGGGTGCCTTACGGCGCTCGGGCTGTCACTTGCCACAAACGAAAGGGAGACTGCTTGAAGAGTGAAGGTACGTTTGGTAGTGTTCACCTATGCTGGCGGCTTCAGACAAATGTTGAAGAGATGATTTTGCGCTGAAGCCCTAAAAACACACTCGTCATTGCCGTTTATCTGACACATCCTTTGTAAAAAGTCTTCAAACGACTTCCAAAAGAGTCACTAAATGGGGCGGCTTTGAGTTCACGTTTAGCGAACACACAAAGCCCTAATCTCGCCACAGATGACGGGCGCTCACACAGATCTGTAGACATGAGAGGTTTCATATACTGGAAAAGAAATTGTACACATCCAGACCAACTTGGCAAGGAATTACTAATCAGACTCGTGGGCTGATTGTTTCAAGAATCGCTGCTTTCAATATCCGCTTTTTGCAATCCACATATGGTGATCGGGGGATATGGTGGAAGCCACAGCCACCGCAGGCAGATTCAAATGTCACGGCCGCGCAAGCTAAGTGCATGAAACGTCTTTGATCAGGTCGATACCCATCTCAAAGTTCAGTCTCATACATGCAACCGCAATGGGCGAAAGTACCTGGCGGCATATGCTAAAGGCAAAACCTGAAGCGGCCTGGGTGAACTCGCGGGTGCGGCCCAGTCGCCCACATCATCCTTGCCGCTTGGTCCCAAGAACAAACTTGAAACCGTTTTCCCAAATTTTCTAGATCAAGGAGTCTCTCAAAAAAGAAGCAAGTGTCTCAGGGTTCGAAAACAATCAGGTTTTTGAAAGCTCTGGACCCCAAAATAAACCATTGCAAGCATTAACCAGGCACGATAGGTGAGTTGCGGATTCGCTGCATTCCAACGACTCTCAAAAGTTCACAGAGCAATGCTCTCAACGGATGGCTCCTTTGGACCTGACCAAACGACGAGTCACAGTTGTGCGGTGAAGCAGTGACGGTACAAACGGTGATCGCATGCTCACTTGTGCAACAAAGACGGATGAGAGCAAAACGGAACCGCTTGTCCGAATGACAGGGTAAACAACTTGAAATTGGAGCTGGCTTCGAAGTCTGAGGGACAAGAGATTGATGGGCCCGGTGTTCCCTGCCCCGTCCCCTTGTCGTCCTGGTCGACAAACGCCTGTAACGCTACGAGAGGACTCATGCGCCTGTGTTCCAGAAATCGACGAGTCGACAAACTTGTGCTTGAATGAGCTTTAGCACCCGCTAAAAGGAAGAGAAAGGCGCACGTTTGCATGGCCAAAGTAGAGGTTTGCAGCACTTCTTCTAATCTTGTTGTTATACTAAGGGCCCGACCCCTTAACCAGGGTCGAAGCTGCCTTTAGAGAATTTAAGAACGCGACAAAATGCGCTCTAGCACAAAGGCGGCTGATATCTGGTACTACAGATTTTGCGAGCAATTTGCCAACTTTTGATAACTCGAACGGGTTGAAGCGCTCTTAGAGTAGTTCCATCTCAAGAAGATGGGGGTCAAACTTACGCAAAGACGAATTGGCTTCTGTGACACTGGTACAAGTGAGTTTGAACACCTCACCAAATTTGTTCTCATCATTGCCACGGAAGAACCCAATGAGCGAAGACTGCGGATTGCACGTGCTATGAACTGCGCACACTACATGATTAGAGACGAATTTTCAAGAGAAAGGCTCATTCAGCGCCTTAAAACTCAGAGGAGAACGAATGCAATTCAAACTTTAAAAGCGCATGGACGCTTCGGCCCAGGCTGGACAATATCATGTTATTATGCAGATGACTACTAAATCAGGAGCGCTTGAGCAAGTGACAAATCGTCCCGTGTCCTTGCAAGGGACGGTTATTTACGTCGCCGGCAATCAAGAACCCGTCTGTGAGCACACTGCCCCCGTTAATTGCGCGCAACCGTTGACCAGCATCCAACGTTGCTTAGCTTCACGGTGGTAGCCACCGGAAGGAGGTGCTCAATGCGAAGATGGTTGCAGCTTCAATGGACATGCATGGTGGCAGGAGACCAGCTAAGGCCAACTCTCTGATAGAATGCTTTGCGGCATCACACAAAGGAAAGAAGGGAGCTTTGGGTAGCACAAGTGGGCCCCGACGGCTCCCTTTGCATCATCGCCACTTTGGTCAAAAAGAAGAGCGCCCAATGGAAGCTACCCCCCAAATCGACAACAAACCCCGTCCTTTTGGCGGATTCCCGCAAAGCAGACGCGGCGTCGGGAGTGAGAACGTGCAGCCAAACCGATACAGAGGCAAGGCCAGGAAGTGTCGGTGTCGCAAACAGGTGTATTTGGTCCCGTCAAGTTCGAATTCACGACTTGAATAACATGCGTACACAAAAGGATCAAGTGTCAAACGGCACGTTTTAAGAAGCAGGCTGAAGACAATGGTTTGCAGTCAAATAGAAGCGAACTGTATTGACACGTCACAAGCGGCATCACTGTGACGGAGCATGCTTTGCTGTTGGTATACAAATGGTTATCAGCAGATAATCTGGGGACAATCTCACTCGGGAACGTGAAATGAGTTTGTGTCAAACAGGCTGCCATTGATAGAACGGGTGAACTACATGGCTGTTGCACACGCAATCTTCTTCCGAACCAGGAAATACACCCCTCAGCACAAATAACCTTCCTCGCTTGGCCTTTTCTTGCGAAAATAGTGTAATCCCTAACTTACGGTGGTGTTACCTGTATGACCGTGACTCGGCAATCTCTGAATCTTGAACCTCTGATCAGCATTTGCGACGTACAGATGTCTACGGCCCGATTTATGTGCGACCTGTGGCTTACTTGCTTGGTAGAAAGCCCTCTCCAGGTAGGCCGTCGCCGACCGCCAGCAATGTGTTGGCTCGCAAGGCGAAACGTGAGCAGTAGTTGGCACACAACTGGCAAGAGAGAACGAGTTGAGTGAGAAATGACAACATCAGCACATAGATCCGCACATGAACAAGACTACTGCAACTCAAATCTCCAATTTAAAGATCATTCAAGGTAGACAAATGCGTTCCGCTCTTTTTGAGTGTTCAAAATCAGGAAGGGAAAAGAGCAAAAGTGAAACACAATGTGAAAACGTCCAAGAAGTATGGTGGACAGACAGTCCCAGCTCCCTAAACGCTCATATGTGCGCGGAGCTGAAGCATCGCAACAACGGACTTCCGCATGCCTCATGAGGCATGGCCCTGAATTTGAGTGTCCGATTTGCAGGGCACGGCAAGCACGAGGACTTAGGCTCCGCCAGGTGGCAATAGGTTCAAGTTACTTAACCTTCGCATGAAAATCCCTTGCTCTTCAAGCATAGGCATCAGCTTCGGCAAATCCACACAGAATTCTCCTGAGCTGCGCTCAAGAATTGGACCTCATCATGGCCGTGCAAGATCCAGCCTCCGCTAACCATGAAAGCTTTGAGGACCGCATGTTAGCAAAAACTTTCTCCGTTGGTCTGTCATATCTCTTGTAGGGAGTATGTACGCCAAGAAACCGTGCAGGTAGCCAAGACAAACCGAACAGCGCTTGACCGCAAAGTCGTACAAATTTGACACCAAACACACCAGGTTGGTTGCGGACATGCGGCATCAGATGGTTCCCAGCAATCGGTGAGCTCCCTCAAGGCACTCCATTCCTTGCCACCAACTAGTGGGTTGCAGCGGATGACGGAAAGAAAACCAGTGGTACAGTCGACAAATGATCGTGGACGCTGGCGCGTTTAAGAAACCATCACTCGTCCTTGCAACAAGCGCAAGAGTCTGATCACCATCTCGTCATATAGTCGCAGACATCAAGACGTCATATCAGGATGCGATTTGAAAGAACAAACGGGGAGTCACGAAGCAAAAGGCCGGTGATCAAAAGCTCCCAAGGCGAAAAACGCAGCCCAAAACCCAAAAGAGAATCTACGCATTACCGCACCCCGAGGTTTGCGGGAGAAATGAAGCCCCCAAGGGTAAACGGTAAGCGGTTTGTTTGCAGCACTTGATGAAAAAACTTCTTTGTTGAGCAGGAGTGTTGGACCGTCCGGCTGATTTGTATCCTAAACAAAGCCCCCTTATTCGTCTGATAGACTGCAAAAGAGTCATCCGACTCTGAAGGCAGCGAGACGAGGAGCTACAATTCAGATTTGATTCGAATGAGTCAGCTCAAACGGCGGTGACCTGATCGCGCAACGTTAGCGAGGTCCGCAACACGGAGATGTCAAGTGCCCTTTCTGAAGCCCTTGCCGAACACGTCACTTCTGGACATCAAACCGCATCCTTGAGAAGCGAATCTAGTAGCGAAAAGCTAATGTTGATAGTGCGGCACTGAAGAGATGCGTTTCAGCCCTTGTAATTCAATAATGCACTCTCAGACGGAGGAAGGGGTTCCGATTAGGGAACTCCGCACGTTGGAAAGCTTGGGGCAGGCTCAGAATTGTTGGCAACAGACTGTTCATTGAGCTCAGTGCCGGGGGTGTGGCATCGTCCTTGCTGGCAAAAATGCTTTTCTAAGCCTGCAATAGGGACAAGCTCTGAATTGCCTGGTTACGACTACTGGACCTGGTGCTACCTGCCCATGTGTAACATCGTCCTGCCCTGCCGAGGCTTTCCAAACTACAGCAAAGACGGCTTCAAGTTTTTTGACAAAATACTGGGCCCGCTTTACCGACCCAGATGCTAAATCGTCCTGGCCGGCAGAGATTTCTAAGCTGATGTACAAATGGCTCCGAACGCGCACTGAAGGCAATTGGGCCCGGTTCACTGGCCCAGGATTTCGCATCGTCTTGGCCGGCAAAGAGAAGTAGGGACGGCTCTGAACGTCGTCAGACACAGCATTGGGCCCAGTTCAAATTCACCGGCCCAGATGTTTCATCGTCTTGGCCGGCAGAAACTTTTTACCTAAGTAGGGAGGGCTTTAAGAGCTTGTAGAAGGACAGCACCGGGCCCGGTTCACCAGTTCAGATTCCGCGTGGGTTGGGCCGGCAGAAAACCTTCAAGCTAAATGCGGACGGCTCTGAGCGCTCTTAGAAGGATCACATTGGGGCAAGGTCATGGGACCATATGTTGCATTGTCCGGGCCCACATAAAACATCGAAGCTCAAGTAGAAACGGCTCACAACGCTCTCCGAATGACACCACTGGGCCCAACTATTGAACCGTCCTGGCCGGCAGACAACTTTTCAGGTAAGATACAGACTGCCCTAAACGCTTCTTGAGGAACGGCGTTAGACCCTGTTCATCGGCCCAGGTGTTGCATCGTCCTGGCTGGTACGAAGTTTTAGAGATCGGAAGAGAGCTTCTGTCCATCTCTTCACTATGTCGACTAAGCAGAATCTCAAACATGCACGAAGACACAAACGACAGCACAAAATGAACGACAAAACGGTTCATATCCCAGCACTGCTCAATTGTTTAAATTACTTTAAAGACACGAGCATTGCCATACTGGCCAACTATGAGGACGCGAGCAAAGTACACTTCTTACACAAGATCATGCACTCAAATTGGAAGCAGAGAAGTCACGTGCTACTTAGCTTCCTCAAAGAATTGGGATTAAGCAGGCTTTAGGTTCTGCATTTCGACCCCATACGGGGTCCAACAAGCATCAGGAGAGTTGGATACGTTAGACGAAAAAGGGCTCATTTCAATATGAACCTACATGCAAAGCTCCACAACCTTGGAAAGGTCTGAAAACCCAAGACCGCTCAGCTAAGTGGTCGGACGGCTGAAAGCGGGCGCACGCCACAAACGCGCCACTGAACTCGACTCGCTCAACAGAAAGAGACCATCCTAACGCCTCTCAACGCTTTAATTGAATGGGGACGAAGCAGCTCCGACACTCAAATTGCCCACGCATGTACTGGATACTAGGGGCCAGGCGTACTGGCAGCGATGCGTCAACCCACGAATCTTGAATCCACACTCACAGTTCCCGCCAGCAAACACATGCCTGATGCCTCTAGCTGTCACCGTTATCGACGCTGCCCATTTAGATATTACCAGTCCTAAGCATGAACACACTGGAAGGGTAAGGAGTGTATTAAGCTGAAACGGCTGGCAGCATATGTGAACAGCAGGGAAGCTGGGCTGGGCAGATAGGTTGATGCCCACTCGCTCCCATCATCCTTGCTGCTTGGCAACAGAGGTTTGAAAGCACGGGACAATGAGTCAACCAATGGACCTCTGCAAGTGCAACGCCGTTGACAGATCAACAGACTGTCGTGTCCGGACCGGGTAAATGGTCCTTGAAGCGCGGATGTAAGGAGAAGAGGGATGTCGCACAGAAAACTCACAAGCAGGCCGGGCGCATCTGATTTACTTAGGACGAAGCAAACACTTCCTTCAAGGACAACAGGCCAGTATTCGGGCTTGGACACGTGGCAACACTATGCCTTGACGCTTCAAGTGATGGAGATTTGAATACCACTTGGCACTCTAGGCATCGGCTTGGATCAATTGAGACAGCCCGTCCTAAGCGAAGCTCGAAAGTGGATCTCATGAAAGTCGTACGCAGAAGAACTCTCCGCATACATTTTCGCATACGAAACAAAAGATTCCGAGGAGCATCACAGCTAAGACGTGGATCAGCCTAAGGAGAAAACCAAACGGCACTGGAACGGAGAGGGTGGAACTGCGGTGAACCGCCAATGAAACACTTGCGAAGCCGCGGCGGCGAGTTGCGCAAACAACGTCCGTTCCACTGAGCTGCCTCAAAAGGATCCAGTCTTCGCTATATGAGATGGTACAAAAAGAAGATTGCGACTACTAAGAAATCACAAGTGCTTTGCTTGGTTATGCTCGAGTTTCCCGCGGCTTCAACTAGAGGAGTCGATCGTTCTTGCGCTCAGCCACAAAATCGTCATCATTGCGGTATTTTTAACAGACTCTCGGACAGTCACAATGTTGCTTTTCCGATAAAGCAATCAGGGCGGAACCAGATAGTAACCGGAGACGAGTGAGGAAAACATTTTTCGACCTCAGAAATGCCTACAAAACACGGGAAGCAACTCATTCTGAATCGTGCAAGCAGATTCTATTCAAAGATAACCAGTCAGTAAGACCGTTCCAGGCCCGTGAGATGAGCCCGTTTTTCGTAAACAACAATCTCGGCCTCCCGACATCCTCTGACCTTGCACGTTCCGAACTGGGTCACAGCTTCACGATCTCAGCACTTTTTTCCGGTGACTAGTTAGAAAGAGAGATGACGTACTACTGAGGGGAGGAAACACGAGCTTTAACGTAAATTTCCCGACCTGAATATAGCCGAAAGATTCGTCCGACAAACTCGCAGCACGTGAACGCCAAGTGCGTACAATAACTCCACCCCAAACGTACCTCGAAGGACCAGATAAACTTGGACACCTCATCCGCCGAACCGCGCCATAAAGGGGCTGAACCCCGTTTGATCAGTACGTTGACCAATCTTGACCACAATCTCAGTTCAAATCACGGGATGAACCAAGACTCCTTCCAAGTTTCACTAGGGAATGGAGCAGAATGGGCCCAGATTATTGAGTGCCTACCAGCAGTGTGCCAGGGAACTAGTAGGCGCTTTGCAGTCTGCTTTACTTTCATGGCGGTGTGAACGCGTCCAATCGGTGCTTCGACCCCGCCAACAATAGGCGAGCTTGCAAGGACGATTACTTTTTGTGGGCGACATTAGCTGCAGAAGAAAAAGGTACGTCGACATTAAAACAGCAACAGCTTCATGATTGTTTCGCATTATAAGGTTCTAGGAAAAAATATTCCGCGTGCAATGCGCTCCTTTTTTAAACATTGGAGAACGGAAGGAAAGAGGCAATCAAGTAGCTCGGAAAACTGTTTCAGCGAGTTCCCGCTAGTGAAGAATGGTGAGCACAGCTAGAGCGTGAGGCACAGGTCGCCCGCCGGTATCCGCAAACACTAGCTCCTGATTCCCCAGATTTCTAAGAAAAGGTGTTGCTGCAACACGACGTGTGTAGAGACGTGATGAGCACTTTGACCACGTGTCCACACCGTGCCTGGTCGTCCGTGACCGCATGTCCTCTTCGTCAGCCTATGCATCAGCTCAGAAAATCAGCGGAACAGTACTTTAGCTTGCCCAACAAGTGGACCTTCTCATGGCCGTGTTACAAAATGAGGCCCATAAGGAGGTAACAACCAAGAAGCCCGAACCCGCATTCCAGCGGTGAGGTATACGGACTCGTTGCACCACATTTTAAAAACTAAGCCCGTGGAAAAGTCCTAAAAACACCAGCGAACGCAGAGCATGGAACCGCAGTCTTCCGCCCAAAGAACAACAGGGAACACCTTAAGGTCCATAATGGCAGCGTCAGACCATGCCACCACATGTACTTGCGCTCCCTCAAGGCGCTCTATTCTTGCCACCAGCCAATCTAAGTGCAAGCAGGCGATGAGATATATCTAGTAGCATGATCAAATCTGTCCCGTGACCCTTGCATCTTCGGGTCTCCAACCATCCCTCCTTGCGCGCACCTGAGACCTTGACCATCATTGCCGGAAATTATATCCGAGTTACTCACTTCGCCGTCAATGGAGATTCCGGTCGTCAAAGTGAAGTTGAACGTACGGTCTGCCAGAATGAGCAGCAAACTCTGCGAAGCGCTTTGAAAGCCGCTACCGCTTGATGTTTTTGGCAGCGCAATGGCAAGCGCTGCGGCAATCGGGCTGAACTAACCTATATGGTAACATGATTGCACACGCCTAGGCAGACAAGGGGCTCCTGCTAGGACGTAGTACCAGCGGGCCAGACTCACGGAAACTACCACCATAAGGCCGCAAACAGTCTCTTGCATGCCATTGGTTTGACCTTGAACACGTGGCAACACGTTGCCCCGTCGCTTTAAATATTCTCTTCATGTTTGTTTGGTTGCTGCCAGTTGTACCTGGAGACATTGGCTCAAGGAATCACAGACGGTATTTGAGCAAAGCTTAAGGAGTGGACCTCGTCATGGCCATGTGACATGTGGAATGCATGACCGTCTGAATTCTAACAACCCAAATTCATAAACCTGCATGGCAATTTTAGGGACTCGGTCATAAGGAACATAAGAGACCAGCCCGTGCACACAGTTCGCCGACAACGGGTGGACTTGCAGTAGCCTACTATCAACGAGGCGCGACAAGCAAATAGCGGAATGTGCAGCGTCAGAGTTGCGCAAGAAACATATTGAGCTCCCTCAAGAGTTTTCGTTCCTCGCCGCCCACCCACTGAACCGAAGATTGCCAGAAACAACGCCGGTAATGCGTGGACTTCAAATCGACCACCAGCCGTTCTTGCGTAGAACCGAGACGGTAAGTTCGCAAACCAATTGTCCAGTTCAAAATCCAGTTTAAGAGTGCCAGTCTGCTGAAGATTTGACATCAGTCACAAGAACAGAAGCTCAGACGAGGGATGGACTTTGGTGGCTAAGAGCATTTTATAAGAGCCGGAAGGATACCGAAGTTCTCGTGTCGACACCTGAAAGGCGATACTCAACACTTCAGATTCTGGGCTAGCTCGCACTTGGCAAATGTGGGCATATTTTGAATTTTTTTGATACAGCACGGAAACGCTACGAAGTCGAAACTCGGGACTTCACTTTACGGCAAAGTGCTTCGACGGCGCTCTCCACTCTTCCACAGCGCGACCAAGGAAAACTATGCACTGACATGGAGCTCTTGGACAGGCGACTGATAAATTGACAAAGTCACAGCACGTAAAAGTCAAGTCAAAAAGGGAGCAGAAGCTTTGTGGTTACTCGGCTACGCACACACAGTTGCGTCATCAGAACTTGGACAGCAAGGACGATACGACAGACAAACCGCCTGTCCGGATCCGCACGAGGAGCAAGTTGAACGCGAAGCCGGCTCCAGATTCTCAAGGAAAGGAAATCCGCTGGGCCCAGTGTTACCTGCCCAGATGTTTCGTCGTCCTGGCCAGCAGAAAGTTCCGAGGCTGTAATTGGGCTACTGTCCACTTGTTCGCCGCGTCGAGAACTCAGGTATTGACAAAACCAGGAACACATTGAACCATATAGAAGAAGCCTGGGAGCGGAGCGCAAGTTTTCAATGGCCGGTGAAGACAGCCCGTAGCACTGGTCGTTCTCTGATAGTCAAGCTCAATGTCAATAGGCCAAGTCAGGGCGACAATCGCCTTCAAGGTCTACGATCCCGTTAAACCTAGGTTGATGCTATCAAGGCCGCAGAATTGAAGCTCAAGCATCACAAGCTACATGCTTCTTAGGATGACCCGTCACTGAACAAAGCGGATGTGGCAAGGATTCGTATTTTGAATAATGTGGGTCCCATATCCAGAAAGGTTGGATGGCCTCAAAGACACAGGGGATCATGAGAATCGATACCTCAGTTTGATGTCGTCGTCACGGCCATAGGAGGGTCAGCCAAAAGGACTCGTCTCATTGCAAGTTCTCCAACACGCGAATTACAAATGCATGTACATGAAAGCGGCAAGTTTGAACCCAAGGCTCCCAAGACGAAGCCAGATCCCCAAACGTTTTCAAAGCCTAGAGTAGATGAGAAAGCATGAGGCCGCTTAAGAAGTCCTAGATTGTGCAAGCACATCTCGGCTTGCGGCAAACGTGCAAGGTCATCTTGTGAACCACTGACGAGACTAGTTACTGCTGTGAAAATCTGGCATTGGTTATGTCGATCAGGATTTTGCAATGTGGATGTTGCTCTTTCTTTGATGGCACTGCTGCAAACACTTTCTGCATATTGTGCTCATGCTAAAGCCGTCGGAAGCAACTTGATCAGGCATGTACAATTAAGACGCAAAAGACGGCTTCGACCAACTTGTTACCTATCTGAAGGTCAGCAGATTATGGAGATAGAGAAACAATGAGCTGAAACAGCGGGCAGCGTATGCAAAATTACACCGAATCTGATTGGGCAACGACGCCCGGTTCTCCGTCATCATCCTTGCTACCTAGCAACAAAATCAGTAAAGGAGCAGATTTAACGGGCGAACAGGCAAACTCTGGGACGACAGCGCTGTCCTGACAACATCTTGTCGTAAGAGTGATTGGACAGATAAGGGGAAGATCTGAAGGCCAAACATTAAAGCTGAACAATGAAATACACATATCTTTGAAGCGGAGCGGGCTCATCCACATCACCAACAAGTAATACGAGATTGCCCCTTTCATAATAACGTATGAAGAATCATGTCACACTTCCTTTGAGACCGCGCATGGGAGAGACTTCCCTAAAGGTGCTCCGCATATCAGATCTAGAGATCTCCTAACGACACGCCCAAAAGCCGAGTCCCTTGGGGAAGACGGACAAGTCAGCACGTGAAACCGCAGCAATCCGCACAAATGTCGTCAAGGCGCAACACGGAAGTCGACGATCTACGGCGTCAGAACACCGAACTACATCCAATGAGCTGCCTCAAGAGGCTCTCTTCCTCGCCACAGATCAGCATACTACGGATCTGAACGAAAAAGCAATAGAGGCGTGGTTGACAATGGCCACACAGGCTGCCCCTTGCAGGTAGACAAAATAGTCCCTCCTTCCGCTGCAGCAGCCTAAGAATTCAATCATCATCGCTGAAATTCTAGTTCAGAGGTCCGTCGTCGAATGATTTGAGACTCGGCCACTAAATCGGAGGGCGCCGGACAGTCACGGATTCCTGCAGCTGCAAGCATCCTGACAACTGGGAGATATAAACGCATTTTTCCATCCCGAGAAGTCGGGACCCAACTCAAGCGGAGCCATGTGAAAAGGTTGGGTCCGACGTGTACAAGCCAGAATGAGATTCACGCATTGCGAGCTGCGGGCCTTTTTCGTTTTGCAAGACTCGAAGTTCCGAGGTTGCAAGTGCCTAATGGGCTCGCCACGGATTTTGGTGTTCGTCCATCCGTTCTTAGAAAAAGACGGACTTCCAAAGGAAAGATAAGAAGGTTCGTGCGATTAAGTTCAGCGCTAACATAGAATGCATCGACTGAAAGGACGACTGCACGTGGGCGGAAGCGCCTCTACACACAATAAAAATGCATGTTACGAGTTGAGCGTTCCTGACGCTTTCGACGTACCGGGGAAGGATGGGGCAGCAGGAGCTCCTGATCGTACATGCACAAAGACGCGGCAGGCGTACTGAAGTATCAGTGGACGCATACTAGAACACGAGAACCCTCAAACTAGTATGCTTGTCAGACTCCCAAACCTTTTCTTGCTTCGGTTCAAGACGGGCAGCGCGCCAACATGCCCTCTATGTTGCGGTATCACCTGGTGGATAGACAATCGGAAGCACGGCCGCTGTGGACAAAAGATATGCCTGGTGCTTACAGAAGTGAGCACATAGACGCCTTCCATCAGGCTTTTGGAAAGATTTGATGTCATTCATTCCGAAGAGCAGAAATGCAGTGAGCTTGAACAAGTAGCAGCATATGGAAAAGGTCTACATTGGGGCAGGCAGTCAACACCCCAGTCTCCCATTTCATCCTTGCTGCTTCGTATGACAAAATTAGAAGCACAGGAGTATCAGACTGATGGGGGACTCTTCGCAACAGTAGCGCTGTCGACAGACGGACAACAAGTCTTAATTTGAGCGAAAGCAACACAGCAATCTTGATCATGCGCTCATTTGCCGGGACAGAACCGGACAGTGACGAGACGAATTGAGAACTTGCACGACCTTGTTGAGCTCGGAAGTGGGCGCGCTTGCAAACCTTCTCGAGCAACATATACTTTGGGAGCAGGAACAACTCCGAAGAGTCATAGCATTTTGGGTTGTTGAGCGGCCGATTGTCGTGAACAATCGCGTTTCAATCTAGGTAGAGATGAAACGAGTGAAGCGTACGGGACTACATGGACGGCCTCAGCCTCGGTGTCCTCTTGCTCTCTTAGCCAGGTTGGCTTACCTAGGAGAGGTGTACAGAGCATCATGACCACCAACATGACAGAAACTGTGCACTTGGGAGAGCTGAAGCGGCTTTAAGCCAAAACGAGCCAGTAAGCATTTGCCGATTGAAATGGGCGGGCTGCAACTGACTCTATTGCATTGCAGGCACCGAAAACATTGTCATCTCCAAGAGTATTCGCGGGTCATGACAAAGTCATTCAATTCATTCGGTTCGTGGAAACCTGGCAATCTACAGACCGCGAATTTGTGAGTTTGACCGCGAAGCTGCGCTTGTCCTTGCATACCATCTCAATTGATACCCGAAAACCGACACAGCGGCCGCTGCATTCAGTGACGCAGCAATGACGACGAGGCTTCTACGCTGGTGAAACTCTGAAGCAGAGCACTCGGAACACCAAAGAGATTCTCTCGAGTGACCAAGAACCTGGTAGGTTGGAGTGGTTAGGACTTGGGACGGGCTGCCCACTTTTCACCCATCTCCATTTTAAAAGCATCTCAACATCTGGTCCTGCAAAAAGCTCACCCGCTGAGGTTGTCAAGCCGGACGGTGCTCGTACGCGATCGGATTGCAGCGCCTTGTGCCCCTTCCACGAGTTGAGCTGCACCTCCTCGCCAGTTTCTTCGCATTCCTGGAACAGTTCCAAGCGGATGACGTCAGCGAAGGTAGGGAGGCATGAAATGCTGACGCAAATCAAATCAAGCTGACGCGGTGCCAATGGCGTGCCCGCCAGCTTCTCCGCGATTTTGCATGAGCAGGGACCGCTGACGTCAGCGAAGGAAAGGGGTAAGGAAAGCGGACGTCATCAGAGCAGGTTAGACTGTGGTGCATGTTTTGTTAAGCGTCCCCGCTAGCAGTCACTTTCCTTGGGGGGAACTTGAACCACATGAAGAGGGACTGTGGCAGGTCACCGTCGCCGTTGACGAAACTAAGAAGAGCGGGACGGAGTCTCTTTATACGGCATACCGTCGACTCAGGGCTCGCTTTAGCACGGATTTCGACAAAAAGAAGAACAAAACTGAGCAGCTTTCAAGGAAGGCAGAAACGTATCGAATGGAGTCTGCAGCCGTTCCGAAGCTTCGGACAGTACCGAAGAAGGGGCACTGGGGGATGCCAGATTCGGACGAATAAATTCGCCTGCGTGAATCTGGGAGCTGCCGACCAGGCAAACTTTGAGATAGACGCCGGCTTTGACGCCCAGATTTTGATCCCTGTCTGGTTATGCACCTTAACTACCACTACTAGACCAATTAACCAAGTCAATCTAGCAGCTCCGGTACTCTCAGCAAACTCTTTGTGGAAAGCGTGATCTGGGCCCACAAAAAATTGCATCGTCCTGGCCACAGATTACCGATTTGAAACGGGATGCAAAACTTAAGACGGCAGAATAGATCATTTGCGTGAGGATCGGGGGAGGTGCTGGATGAAAGCAGAAGTACCGAAGGGCACGCAAGGGCTGACAACGATGAATACACGTTCCGAGTTCAGCTAGGCAGACCGTGCTGATCGCTGAACTCCGTTCGTTTGATTTCACAAAGTCTCTGGCCACAGCAGATACTCCACTAAGTACCACAGCGGAAGGAAAGGATTTCTGGACAGCAAACCGACTGGAACGTTTCTCAAATTAAGCAGCTTCAGGGACTGGGACCACCCTCTGGGTCACAACCAGCCAGCTAGTGCCACATCACAGCTCCAGGTCAAACAGATGAAACGATCGCTGACGTGATCCTCGGCAAATGGAGGAAACGGCGAAACAGAGCGGAACACCGATAGGACTCTGATGAGGCCATGCGGAACTCGCAGCCAAACACGATGATTTTGGGTGTATGCAGGGCTCTGGGTGTTTCTTTCTTGCTTGCGGCTCTGTCCGAACGCGTTCACTTTGTGCTTGAGCTACGCTCGTCAATGAAGCACGTCATAGCCGAAAGTTAAATACCAACAAAAAAGAAAGTAAGAGTGTGAGTTATACCCTCCGATTCTACAGTAATATACAACGATGGGCAGAGCTTGAAAACCAACACCATCGTCTTCGTCGCCGGCTTCCGTTTTGAAATGATGCAGAAACCCCTTCTACCAATCGGAAAGAGGGTAGATATCCTGTCGAAAGGTTTGCTCAACCCGGGTAGTTCTCATTTGAAAAATGTCTTCGTGGCCTGCCAGCGTCAGGTGGAGGCCAAATAAAAGTCGATGCAGCCTTATGCTGAGTGGAGCCTCAAAAGAGGCTGAGCCCTCGAAAGAGGCCCGTTGACTTTTGACTGACGCTTGGCTGACTGCGTCTTCAAACCCGACTGGTCGTAACAGCTCTGACATTCAACAAACCCTGGGCAAGGTTCAGCCTTACTCAAGCAAAGTTGTTATCATTGCTGCTTAGCCATAGATGCAATCTTGCAAGCAAAGAACTCGAATCCAGCAAGGGTGAGGGTGAAGCACGGATTGCACAATGGCATCGCTGTAAACAGTGAACGTAGATCTGCATACCCAGTACTTCTTCTCGTCCTGGAGCAATGAAACAAGGCGCTACAACTTGACTTTCATTTGCAAGTGCAAATGAGCTTGAAGGCACAAAGGCACCATCAAAACTTCTGCTGAAGAAAGAGACCGTTTCGTAAGCGACTCGGACCAAATCGGACACATACACAACGGTGTCGAGATCAGGCACGAGATACAAAGCTTTAGTGCGTCAAAGCAGTATGCTAATTCAGGGGACAGAGAGTTCAGATTCCAGTGTCTTTGCAGCCACCGTTGTGTTTGTGGCAGAATGACACACATGCAACACAGTCGCTTGATATGAAGCACGCACCTTTGTCAAACATCGAGTCGTGACGCCGACATGCGAAACAGATCCGATGAAATCACTCGCCACCGAGGTCACTCATTAGTGGTTGCAATGGCCATCAGAAATGCGGATCGTTGGTCAGGCTTCATAAGACCTGAGGATGAGCGCAAACATCTTCGCCGTTTTGGCTGTTCTCTTACTTTAGCAAGCCTTCTTGCAACAGAGCGGACATTTAGGCAGCAAGAGGAGAACATTAAAAGCTCCAAACCAAGTGTCCGGTAAAAATAAGCTGAAAAGCTATGACGTGTGATTTTCCTTCTCAAAAAGTCTTCAATGCACAGTCCTCTTTTGGTCTTCGCCAGGAACATGAAGGAACAAGAAGCAGGGAATGTGAAGAATCTGGGCAAAGCACGATGAATTGAACATTGATAAGCTGGGAAGACGAAAGTTGCTTTAAGATTGCAGCTGGGATAGCCAGCAGAGGTTCAATCTTAGAAATGAAATAAGCAATGAAACCAGACAGGGGACCAGGCTCCTCTTACTTGTGATCACTTTCAACCTCGTAACGCTCTTCTCGGACAGTGTCCCATCAGAATCAACCACCAGGACCTCGTGTTGGTCTGGAAACCCAGGTTGGCTGCCCGATATGCTCTTGTCCATCAGCACTTTAGAAATCCTGCAGTATATGTAGAGAGCTTACTCTTTTTCCAGTCCACAGGTTCTCATTTGTTGGCCAGCCTTAAACCCCGTCCTTAAGAGCTGAACCGACTCTGGCAAGACCTTGCAAGCTGCCCGTTGCCATATGCTGCAGGTTTCAGAGAGCAATCGATTCAATCTAACAATCTAGTTTTAGTTGTGAGACCAAAATTCTAGCAACATCTGACTTCACCTGTGACCTTCCAACAAATCATTCTAGAAACGATCTGTGTTCCCTGCTGGGGAAGCTAAGTTCGGTGGCGGTCTCAAATCTGAGGAACTCCCTTTCGAAGCTAATCTGCTTGAAGATATTGCCTTTTCCAGCGCTTTATCTTTAGACCTATTTTCCTGTGGTGTGCCTTGAACGGACCCGAATCATGTCCAGCGATCCATTCTCCAACAGCCTCTGAATTCTTCTAACTACCAGTCGCACATTAGTGCGCCAGCCACAGAAGCAGCACTTTCTTTCCAATGTGCCTCAAGAGCAGTCACGTTTGTGTGCCCTACTCACCTTTCCACTGCAAAACAGAAAGTAAAGACCTGGGCTCTAATGACACCTGAGGTTGACTTCATGCGAGACTAACGTTAGGCCCCGGCAGCCGCTTGACGCAAAAAGACAGATACACAGAGGAAGGTGGCATAAGCCCCTGACTTCGTTGTCCTCCAGATGTTTCCACCAAGCCTCGCAAAGGAGAGCTTTGGCAAGAGCGCAGTGCTCACCGTTTTGACGGCCTGAAGGCACTTCTCTTGTGTCGTCATGATACATGGTACGCCTAGAACGCCATGCCATGTGCCCGCCTCGGTGGCTGCCATGCGCTAGCCAGCTGCGACTGCACCAAAGCAAGGCGGATGTCGCTTGATTGTCACAAATAGCCAGAATTCTTGACAATCAAAAAGTACAGCCTTCTCTCAGCTCCAAGGCCGCAGTCCTGACTGACTGTTTGTTGCTGTTGACGTTTGAGCTACAAATGAAAGGCTGATTGACAAAGTATGGGGTGACAGGTGACTATTGATAGGCTGTGGGGCTGCAAGCAGCGACTGAGACTGAATCTGTGCAGATTGTTGCTGAAAGGTGGAAAGAACAAAGCGAACAAAAAAAGAACAGAAGGCTATAGATGCAGAATGCACGAGCGCTGTGAACCAACTTTCTTGCCATCTGAAACCCCAGTGTCAGCATGGTGTGCTCGCCTCTTCATCCCAGATGTTGCTGCAGCCTGACTGAGACTTTGTGGCCGGCATTGCTCTCAGCACTCTGAGACCTCCTGGGAATCTCTTCTGCCCCCTTTTAATTTTCTCCAAGCTGATTGAAGATGCAGCAATGGTCATCCCAGATGCATTGCTTGTTCTCATGGCTTTCAAAGAAGCAGTAGGAGCTGGGACTTACAAGGCTGCCAATGCATTGCTCCTTCCCCTTCTGCAGTATGCCCTCCCCAGCCTCGGCGGCGTCAGCACCCAAAGCATGATCAAACCGCATTCGCAGACTTGTGCTCCTAATGACCGTAGCATCTGCATAAATGTGCACCAATGCAGCTGCTACCAACACAATGCTGTTCAGCTGCTTCCGCCAGCTGTAAGAGTTTCTGGAAGCTTCTTTTGACCACCCCTTAGCTCCAAGGCACTCAGAACTGAGCAGACAGATGCAATTGGTTTCCTGGGCCGAGGAGAGCGGAAGGATAGCAACGAGTGTATCTCGATCATGCTGCCCTTAAAAGTGAAAAGAGCTGCAGCCTCAGCAGCTGCAGCTCTCCGATAGTCACTAGCTGGCAGGCCCAGCCTGAGGGGGGTGCGGGGGGGCTGCTTTCCAAGTTTCGACAGCTGTGAGTTTTCTGTTTTGCTTTATATATTATAGAAAGAATAATGGTGAAACCAAATCGGGGATGTAGCTCAGATGGTAGAGCGCTCGCTTAGCACGAAGTCACCACGACGTCAGCACCTGCGAGAGGTATTGGGATCGATACCCAACTTCTCCACATTTTGGCCCAGGAACCTTTTTCGCCCGGTTACTTCAACGATAAAACGGCGGGGCTGCCGCCCCCCCGCACCCCCCTTTATCCTTTAATGGGGCCCTGGCCCTGTAAAAGGAGTGCTGCTGTGCGGCCCCCGAAGTGGGTAAGAATCCGTGGTGGTTATGTCACTTATCTGAGTTCCGTTCCTTTCAGTGCATTGTCCAAAATTAAGCGTCTTTGGCAGGTTCGTGTGACAGGTGTGAGGCAGCCTTCATTGAACTCCATGTGGGCTTTCCCTTTCACCTTCGGCTACTGCCGATTTGAGTTCGGATACCATGCTTTCTGTGGCGCCGGCCCCAAAGAAGCATCGATGAAGGACAAACCGGGCCCACTGTCAGCCAGAGCTTCATCGCCTGTGGACCCCGCATGCGTGACGTCAAGTTTGGTGGACTGCTAACAGCGATAATACCTCGTTGACATACATTTGCGAAACGTGCTTCATGCAATGTTTGTGTGTTTGTGTATGGGCGTGGAGGGCCCAATGATGTACAATCAATGCTTTCCTGTTGCCAAGGCCAATACTAAGGACAGCAGTCGTTCATACATGACTTTCTCCGATGGACCGTTCTACGTTGTGAGCCATCTATTGAGATATTAATTGATGCATTCCGAGCTCTGATTTGTTGGACGCCGCATCTTTTACGAGGTTCATAAGATACAGAAATATGCTTGTATCTGGATCGAAGTGCCTTGCTTTCAAGTGGGCGCTGGTCAATCGTCCTTCCCCGTATTATATCCATTGGTTAGTGTGGCCCAGAAGCCAAGGAGATGACCCGGTTCCCAAGGCCAGACCCCGGTCGGCTCGATCGCATGAGTCTGCTTTTCAAGTTTGATCCTGCACTTGCAATCAGATATGCGTAGTCCGTCTGCTGATCCGGCACAAAAATGAGGCCTTGCAAATGATTTTGTAATGAGCGTTCCGCAGTTCTAAGGATACTTTATAAGTTCTGAAATGAGAAGACCCTCTCGCAGAAAATTTTCTTGAGCCCGCCGCCCGATCGCCGAACCGAACCCACGACAGGCGGCCCGTCTATGCGACGGGCGTACTTCATCCAGTCATCATTCGGTCATCCACGCGGCATCCACAAGTCATGCCTCAATCCTTCGAATCTTAGCGGAAAACCAAGACTTTAAAACAGGGTCGAGTACTAAGGCACGCAACGGACCTGGTCCTCAGGACGACGTATAGTAAAAATTCAGGCCGACGTGATTGACTTCGCACATATGCAAATGGGACTGTGGTATGACAAAGCTGAAGCGAATGACCCTGATCGAATCCGTAGCGCTCGGACGAGGTGCTATTCTACATCGTGAGCCTCAAGCCCTGCTAAAGGAGGGCCTGTTCGCTGAAAGAAGAATCTCGCACCCTCCCATCTAACTGCGCGCCGGGATCTTTAAATTTTTAACCAGAAGCTGTTAACAGCATCTAAGGCAGGCTCTAAGCGGCTTCAGCAGCTGCTAACGCAGAATTGACCAGCCCCGGGTTTGTGCCAGCAGCTTCCCGGAGGACTATGGGCCCTGCCTCATGAGTTCGACGGCTGCACAGACGAGAGAAACGCTTGAGGCCGACGAAAGAAAAAAGATGCTGTCTCGGGGCAGAGCAACGTCCGGGGCGGTATGCAGATCACCAAACGGTCTGCATACCGCGTTACGGTGTGCAAATGACATCGCGGCTGCATGCGGCTCGACTTTACTGGTTGCTTCGAAGTCAGAAAGCCCGCGTCAAACGTGCTTCCAAAGAACAGTGACCCCTCATCTGTGTTCATTTGCCCCAGGCAGAATCTGCTTCGCTCACGGTGAAGTCTTCCCCATGCAAGTCAATGTGCTTTGCAGATTCCTCCGCTTTAATTTATGGGAAAAAGTTATTAGCAGCTTCAACCGGTAACGAGCGGGATAAAGAAACCTTCTTTGACTGACATCTCAACAGATAAGGTGAACAATCTCTTACGTTTCGAAGTTTCAGTCACGAAGGCACTGAAAACTCGACATCACGCTTCGTACAGTTCCTTGAAATTTCCTGCAGATTTAAGCAAAGCTCCTCGAAAGTCAGGAAGCTAGAGCGTCAGGAAGAGCGGCCGCCATGGCAGGCTCAGTGAGCGGAAGGGATTTGTTGTATGCGGCCGGAGGCTGCCAGTACGAACCGTAAGTTTGGCACTGGTCGGCGGGGCTCCGACCACGATCGATCCGGGGCCCGGCGCACTCAGGTATGAGCGATCGGATGCGCGCGGCCGCCCCGCGGCCCTTACAATATAAGGCTCCGCGAAGCACGGCTGCGCCGCCCCGGCAATCGGATCGGATATTTCATTGTACTGTTCTATACGGCTACCGGCTAGTGCGACGGAATCCTCGCGTCACGCATACGGAGTCGAAGCAACGGACTGGGATCGGACGCGCCGGGTGCAGTATAATTCAAAAATGCAGCGCTTCATGAAAGTGGGTGCATGTCAGTCAGTGCCGGATCGAATCATTGAGTGTCGGATTGAATCATTCAAAGCACTACTAGGCTATGCATGATGATGCAGAATACATCTGTACATAGCGCTTCTAGCCTGCAAAACTTTAAGATAGTAGAATACAATAAGAGTACAATACAAGTGGGCCGTGACGGTCCAATTGAAGCTCTATTGGAGACTCAATCCGATCGAGTCCGTTCCTCAATCAAGACTTTGAAATGAACAAACTTGCGCAGCTCAACCAATTCGTCCAACCTGGAACTTGCAAATGTACGTTGAATTGCTACATACTCCTAGCTTAACTCACTAAACGCGTGCGACAGCTGGTTTTTGGAAGTATTAAAGCGGGGGCCGGCTCCAATAGGCTGCCGCAACCCCCTTCCTCCGTTGGGAAAACCCAGAGGTCGGTGACTTGCAACGGGGCAGTCAGAGTCAATTCAGGGAAAGACATCGTACCTCACTTCGGTGGCGCAGTTGCCGGTCTGGTTTCTATCTTCGCAAGCAAGCCGGAGCAGTTTTCTGTGTTCAGGGAAGAACAAAAGCTCGGTCGTTTGTAAACGCTGGTCAGCGTCAACTAAAGCCATCGTATCCCACTGCCGCGAGTGTCAGCCCCTCAGGAGGTGCGGGCGGCGCAGTCGCCCGCCTGCTTTCTAAGGAGGCAAGACGCAGAAGTGCGTCTTCTGAAGAACCAGCAGCCGCTTCTCGAATGGCTGTCGCCACGACGACCCGGACCATCTGCGAGTAGGATAGAGTAAACGTCAGCAAAAGCTTGCATTCTAACGACGCTAGACACAGTACTGCACTTTCTGCTGAGTCACCGGCGGCTTCTTGGATGGCTGTCGTCAAGATAAAGCAGACAATCTGCGAGAAGGACACGTAGACGTCAGCAAACGCCTGAATCCTGACAAGGCACGACGTGGGAGTGCGTCATCTTACGACCCCGCGGCGGCTTCTCGAAAGGCTGTCGCAACGACGACCCGAACCATCTGCGAAAGGAGAGTGAACACGTCAGCAACGCCTGAAATCTGACAAGGCAAGACGTAGAAGAACGTCATCTGATGAGCTAGCGGCGGCCTCTCTGACGGCTGCCGCAACGACAACGGGACCATCTGCGAGAGGGAATGGGACACGTCAGCAGCCTGTAATTCCGCCGTTTGCGGGTCTAGAGGGTCGTCGCAAGAAACAAACACGAAGCGCAGAGTAACCTGAGCCAGCAGCAATTTCCGCGTCGCCTCTGTCCGGTTTGCGGACACATTTTGGTACAAGATCGACATGTGTGGTTCTTACTCAAGCTTTGAAGGAGACACGAAAAGGCATGTTCAACCGACAAAAACTTCCGGCAGCCACTCCTCTGACTTCTGTGCGCAAGTCGGTTTGGACTCCATGCTCAGGTGGAAGCAGGTTTGGACCGGTCTGACATGAAATAAAGAACTCGGAAGCAATAGTAACATCGTAAAAGCAGGACCGAATGAAGAAAAGTGTCCTTCATCAACGTCGTGACCTCACCCTGTGGAGGAAGCGATTGCCGATGAGAGTGAACCGCAACGCGTGGTGCAGCGCGCGTGGACTGTGTGAGGGTGACGTCACAGTGACGACGTCGGCACGTGCCTTGTACAGGTGGCAGACCACGTGCTGGCCGCTGCAGAATTAGGAAGGCGCGCTCGATCAGAAGTCAGAAACAACCACCAAGATTGAGAGGTTATACTAGGATGCGGTGGTCCAAACCTCTGCTGACCAATGAACACAAATTAGCGAAGGGGAAATTCACAAAAGCACTTTGGGAGTGTTTGCTTGCGGTTGTGGAAAACCCAGTTAGGAACCTGTCGACGTGCTGTCCAAATGACGATCTTCGCCTCAAACTTTTGTAGTAAGTCGAGACAAAGCGGAACAAAGGGAAGTCTTGTCCAAAAACAAACATGAATTTCCATTTGCAGAAAACAAAGCATTGAAGGGAATGACGAAGCGCACGCATATGAATCGCACTCGCCGGAAAACATGCCCTCTTGGCGGCTGTCTCCAAGGAAAGAAACGATCGACGTTGGGTCAAGACGCAAGTGGGCAACCATTGCAGGAATACGATACCGCTCTTCTTCTCCTACAATCGCCCAACTCAGATGAAGCTGACGCCGTCTTGCTACAAGGTCGTCTCGGCGCAAAGGCTGAAAGGCACAGTTGCAACAGCGCCGAAGCCGTCTGGCAAAAATAGTAACGGAGAGCGTCAACCGCAACCCTTTCTTGCCTGCTCCGTTCCGCATCCGCAGTAGCTTAGCCCCCAGAGCTTACGAGAACCCCCGCATCGCAAGGACTATGACCTGCTTCTATCTGCCCTCGTATCCCGCGCAAAGCTCCCATAGCTTATGCTCCGTCCCTCCAATCGCCGCATCATCCCGCCCAGTGCTTGCACACTAAACACCAACGGCGGGATCGTATTCACAGTGTCACGTGGTTGGTGCGGCGCCGCCGCTCCGGGGGGCTGCATCCTTATGCGGCCGTCAGCCTGGAGCTCCCCCCCCTTGAGCGGAAACAGGTACACGTAGTGGCGCCACTTGGCGGAGAACTGCGCGTGGAAGCTGCGGCTCACCTGTGAAAAGGAGCAGCGCAAGCGCTGACGTCAGCATGACGTCATGAGCGATGACGCCATCACGACGTCAAGCTCTTGCAAGTAGAGTACGTCCTGGAATTGTCTGGTCGCTGTGCGGGCTGAGGTCCATAAAAGAGTCTGATGTATCTCTTTACGTGAAAGAGAGCCAGACTTGATGAAACATTGAGAACTCAGACGATGCGGACTATCATCCAGCAAGGCCAGGGAGCAAAACAAAAGCGAAAACTTAAATGAGCAGCCTAGGGCTTGAGGAACAGAGACTCACATGTGGAAAAATTCTTACTCTCTGAGCAGAATGCGATCACCCATTTTGAGATACTGACGTCAGCAATATACCTAAGCCGCTCTAAGTTTCCGTGCTCAGGCTGTTGCTCGAGAGATAGAGGCCACAATGGCAACTCAAAAGTCTCGAGGGAGACCCGGTGCGGAAACTAGAGCAACGGCAGTCAGTCCTGAAAGGATACGACATTGGCCGAGTACGCAAAAGGATTCGAGGAAGGTGAAAGGAGAAGGCGAGAAAGTGACAGGGAAGAACGAGGACGAAAGAACGGCGGCTTTGGTTCGAAATAACGAGACGCGCAATTAGCTTACCTGAGACACGTCTACCGCCCGCAACCGCGCTGGCGCTTCGCGGCTGATGGCCTCCGCAATCACCTCACAGTTGACGTCTGGACAGCGGGTATCTGCATAGAAAGTGAAGAAAAGGAGTCTGTAATCAAAGTGCTGCCTGCCAAGAGACGTGTACGTAGAGTATCACATGACTTCTTGCTAACTCGCGTTGCTACCGGAGAAAAGAAAACAGGTGCAGCTTGTGGAGCTCTGTCTCAGTAACCTGGGGTCAGCGTCGAACGCGTTGCATCTGAGCCGGTTGTATCACATCCGGGCAAGCTGCAGGGTCGGACATTTGATTAAAATGACGTGAGAAGCTTTGTCTGAGCGGACCCGGATGTTCACATGCGCAGCATAGAATTGGGATGACAACCTGCTTCTCGTAAGGAGAGAAAGTGAACGAGCTTGTAAACACCAGACCGACTGATTTCTGAGTAGTAGTAAGCCGTTGATTGTAGATAGAGATTCACAAACGACAGGGCATTTCCAAAATGCATTCGACACAGCCGCACCACACAGCCATTGTGTCAACCTTTGTTCCAAGAACCAAAGTGCCAGCAAGTCATCCCGTTCAGAACCACAAAAGGTTTTGATTTGGCGAAAGCACCTCCAGGTGCTTATGGGGATGTGAGTAGTATTTTTCGATAGCTTGCTAAACAAGGGAAGCCATTGCTTGACCAGAAAAGCGGACACAGTTTGGGGAGCAGGAAAGAGCGTGGTGCAATCAAGTTTGGCGGGCCACTCTGTTCCGACATACAAACTCACACCAGGAGACCACCTGTCCGGCGGCGCTGACGCCCCGGTCCGTTCTCCCAGCCACGGTAGCGTTTGCGTTGTGTTTGGAGGCGGTTCCGTCCGATTCCTTCCCGTTCCGGCCTTCGCAATCGTCCAGAACGGAACGTAAGGCGCGCTCCAGCGCACTGCAGGGAAAGCGATAACGTCTTCTTGTTTGGAGGGCGGAGTCCGATGGCCCTGGCGGAAGCAACGGCTTGTTGACTTGAAAGTGGTATTGCAGGTTCTTCCATTGTCTGCCTAGAACACTTTGGAAAACGCTAGATGTAAAGGAGGACTCTGAGTCCGAGAAACGAACCAGCGTGGAAGTGTTACGGTAGCGTATCCAACCGTAGTGATAACTGTGGTGATCTTCATGAAACCAGAATTTGTGGACCGTTCTGGTCCTATGGGGAATCAAGATTGTTTCAACCTAAGACTGTACTATTTGAGAGTATCCTCGAAAGAACCTCAAGATTCATTTACTGGCCGCTGCAGTCAGCGAGCCTACTGCGCTTGCTTATGAGGGAGTCCATAACCCGAGCTGCACCAACGAGTCAACTATCCCGGAACAAGTCTCGACGTATTCCTAGTCAACTCGAGGACAGAAAATATCACCGGTCACTCTGGGCGAAAGCAGAGCCTGCATACATGAAATAGAGTTCAAAGCGGAAAAGATTAGCGACAACAATCCAAAAATCTCCGAATGCAACAGCATTGGGTTCGTAAACCTTGAAGCACACATTTATACAAGGGTCCGACAGGAAAGCCCCTAGGAAATGATCGCTCACTCTTGCACGGTCTTGTGGCCAGTCTGCTTTTGCCACCCCCAGAAGTGCCGACCGCTGTACGCCAGCTCGATCTTGAACGTCCGCCGCTCGGATTGCTTCCGAGAACCCGGCGTCGCCCCTTCGGACGGCTCACCATTGCCCGGAACTCTGTAACGGACGAGCGATATGGGACCCTTGGAATCTTTTGACCTTTCGGAAGCTCTTCGAGTTCCCGCGATTGAAGTGTCCTCAACGGACGGCCCCCAAACGTCCGATTTCAGTCCGTAGCTTGCCGACGACCTGAGACCGTTCTCGCTTTCATCAAAGGCGCCTCGACCGTTTGATGCTTTGCCGTCCACGACAAACACTGCACAGCCGTTCCGATCGGTGCCAAGATCGGAGGACCGAGACCCATCCGAAAGCTTTTCTTGGGCGAAGGCAACCCGATCGTCCGACTTTCTCCGTTGTTCACTTGTCTCTCGCCTTTCAGGCGCTTCACAGCCCGCCGACTCGCTGCCGTTACTGGACTCCCTACAAGAATCAGATTCGTTCTCGCCCTCCTCGGACGCCACCTGCTTGTCCGGATTGTCCCCCAGTCCACATGCTTCAGGACCGTCCGAATCGGAGCGTGATTCGGACAGGGGCGACACGTCGTCCAGGGAAGCTTTCCCAGCGGCGACTCGATCGTGGAGGTCTTCGATGACGCTCCAGGGGCGATCGCGCATCACCTCGTTGCAGCGGCTGCAAAGTTGAAACATACATAAGCTGGGAACCTCAGAAGAGGAAGAATTGCAGAGGCATCAGGAAAGCTTATGGAGAAGAGCTCAGTCATTAGGAGCCTCTGAATTCAATGCCGCTCCAACGGCGATCGCGCAGCTTGCTGCATTGGCTGCAAAGTTAGGCTTTAGGAGGATACATGTTCCTTCCGAGTAACCGAATCGCAGGCGCGCCAGATGGGGTCTTTTTAGAGTCTGGGGTCTCTGCACTTTGAAGTTCCCTTCAGCTCTGAAATGGAATTGCTTAAAGCTCTCAGAAACTATGACCGCATTAAAACTACAGCTGTTGGTAGGAACTGTACACTAAAACTGTTGCGGTCACTTCCAAGGTGGAGAAACAGATCAGTATCCGGCATAAGGAGTGTTGCGAGGATGTAACAAGAGAGGAGGACTCCCAAGTACCAATACGCGGTGCAACCATCGGGTCGTGTGCCTTTGGAACAAGTAACAAATCAGTAGAATGTTGAGGACAAGAGTAAATCTCTGCTGTAACTGGTAGATCTGAAGTGGCTCTGTACATGATCCATGTAACGTACTTACACAACACAGAAATGTTTGGTGTCCAAGCCAGGAATGGAACCCTAAGAGCCAGGAGAAACAGAGAGTGGTGCAGGCAGCAGGCAAGCATACCGATTTGGTGCCGAAAGAAAGACAGGGAGAGACAGCCTTTCTTTCAAATGCTCGATGCAAACAGTGGGGAGACCCGGAAGCAGAGTAAGGCTGAAAAGACGTATGAATTGTGTGCGAGCAACGACAGCTGTTCATCTCAAAAGCATATCACAGAACACACAAAGATTAGGCAGGAACAAGCTGAGGTACATAAGCGGAAGACCTCAATGATTGAAAAAGGACACACATACTACAAGGAAGACCTTCAAAGAAGTGCTTACAATGGAGACCAGCGGAAGGGCGCCCTCTCGTCCGTGTGCTGAAAGTATTCAAGGCCCCCATCCGCCGTAGGCCACCACTCGTCACCCATAGCCTATGTACACAGATCCCTTGTTGCTGACAGGCCGCGGGTGGCGGCTTTCTGTACAAAACAATGCGCCAGCCAGACAACGCAGCGTTTCAAGGAAGGTGAGCGAGCCAGCCAAGCTCCTTCTCATGAAAAGTGATCTCTGGTGCTTTCAGGACCCAAGGTTCAGAGAGTGGCACGCAGCTACGTCTTTCAATCGTAGCTGCAAAACAGTTGTGAGCCCTCTTGGAAGTATCTTAGTGTACCACCCGGTGTGCGAGCTGGTGCCACCACTGGCGGCAGGGAATCTGGCAATGCTGCGCACCAACCTCAAATTGCTACTAAGTAGGTTGGGCCCATGTTGTTGGGCCAGATGTGAAGGTGGAGAGGTTCAAGAGCGGCTCTGATCCTCTCTCTCATTGAGCTGAGCAATGCGACACTAGCGCTGGCATGCAAGCCAGCTAGCTAGCTCGACGGGCGGATGCGGGTGGCGGCCGCGCGCGCTCTTATTCAACGCGCATATTGACCGCGGCCTGTGACTGCCCGTCGGCGCCTCATCACAACCGGTCCGACCCCTGTGAAAAGGTAACTTGGGTAGACCCTACGAGTGCACAACTCTCAAATTTGATCCGGACGAACCCGGCGAAAATTCACTCTATTAAAATCTGTCGCACCGTAGACTGCCGACAGCAGAATTTCGTCAACCTGGTCTCGATCCAGTCTGCGTTTCAGACCTGTAAGCCTAGCCTTGTTCCCCGGGCGAGCCGGTCAGACTGTAGCAGGACTACAATTGGCGACATTCATGCCCGGTCGGCCTCTTGGTGGCACCACTTCACCGAGCACATTTACCCCCTCTGCTGAGCCCCGGTACATGCGTGCAAACCGGGCATGAGGATGTCGCTAAGCTTAAATCTGCTTTAGTCTGACTGACTCGCCCGGGGAGTAGGGCTTTGCTTACAGGTCTGAAACGCAGTGTCGGCAGTCTACGGTGCGGCTAAGTTTTAGTAGAGTGAAAATTCGCGCGCCCGCGCGGACCGCGTCCGGATCAAATTTGAGAGTTGTGCACTCGTAGGGTCTACCCTGTGAAAAGCAACTCACGAAGCCTATCGAACTGCATAAGTCACGGTTCTTTGTTTGTAACGCTACGGAGGCCCGTATTTGGGCCGTCGGAGCTTCGGCGCGGCCTAATCTACCAGTAGGACCGTAGTACAGCTATCGCGCAAGGCCCGGTCGATTATTAGTGCGAGTCGTCGGCCAAAGTTGAGGCTACGGGCCCCGTCCGAGGCTCGTAGCCTGGGTCTTCAGTGGGTTGCACTCAGTGTTCAGTGGAAACAAGGCCGTGAAATTCGCCGACCTCCACGGAAATTTTAAAATTCCGAGGGTTACCGATCGGTTTCGGGCCGCGGTTACTGGGCCACCACTCGAAATCAGCCTTCCCGACCGAATTTCAAAATATACCGGGCAGTTGACATACCATCCGAGTCCAGTGCGCCGCACTGCGTGCACCTGAGTACAGAGAAAAACCTTCATGAGTTTCGTTCGACAGGCACAATACA
>DF237446.1:0-68129 GCA_000708835.1 Klebsormidium nitens
CTCTGCTTCACAAGAATCACAACTGGCCGGTGTGATATCACAGTCTGCTCGTAGGCCTCGTCTACAGTTTGTCCTTGGACGTGGGCAGAAAGCTTCCGGCGAAGCTAGAGCTGCGGTATAGGAAGTCGGCGGAAAGGAAATCAGGACAACAAGAGCGGTAGAAAGAATGGCGCCCAAGTTCTTCAAGAACGTGTCCAACCTGCTGACCCGCCGAAGCAGCTCCGGCAGAGACCTGGATTCTGAGCGCTCCCCCTCCGACAAGGTTCTGAACGATCAATCCCCTGTTTCTGAAGCCCGCACGTCCCGCCCTTCAGACCCCGAGCCAAAGGACGAGGAAGGGACCTACACTGATTATGGGCTCTTCTTGAACGCTCTCGCGGGCCACGTAGAAGAGCTGCAAGACTCCATTGATTATGACTACCCCGTCTTTGCATACAACATTGTTCAGAAGATTAAGCCGGCGATTGACAATCCGGACGGTCTGACGCTGGCCGAGATGCGCCAAGTGGCGGCGAATGTGTTCGACCACTGTACGAGGGTCGCGGGAGCGGCCAAGATTGCGGCGCAGCTGATGGATATGTCGCGGGGGGTGGTCATACCAGGGGACTGGGACAAGAAGGGCGAGCTGCTACGGGCGTTGAAGAGGCTGGCGCGCGCGCTGTCGGATGAAGATATTGCGCCAATCATGGTCAAAAGTGAGCTCGCTAACCCTCAATTGAGCAATGCAGGGCGCTAAGGGCAATATCTGGAGGTTGCATTAAATCTCTATTGAGTGGTCAAGGCCATACCTTTCATTTAATTTCATGGCTTGCTGGAATCTTGTTGGAATATGGAGGTATGTCGGCAAGGGGCAATGTGGGTTGTGTTGGTTTCTTGTCACCAATGACAAAAAGGAAGTGAAGTTCAATGCTTATGGAGACTCCAAATCAGATAGCATTGCCATCAGAAAGACCAGATCTCATTGATTCCTTATCTTTAGAAAAGTGCATCCTTCTTGGCAAACTGTAAAGAATTTTGTCAATGCCGTGTGGCTCTTGCCGTTTCGTTGGCATTCATGTCAGCAATTGCAGCCGTTTGAGTCCGTTTGAGTTGGCTGCACCAGTATCCTTATGTATGGGCGGATGTCTGACTAGGCATAGCAAGGAGGAGGTTCTGTATAAGTGGCTGCCGTGAGTTGGGCAAGGCTCAATATTTCTTTAGACATAAGGTGAACTTCCGGCATACAATTGACTGCCCGGTAGGCGAAGAATGCAGTTGAGCATCCAGCGGCAGGGCGGGATGAGCAATTCGCCTCCAGACGCCAGTTTTGCTCGCCGAATATTTGAGCGTAGCTAACCCGGTGGAATGACCCGCCTGCTTACGAGCTTGGCAAACCTACAAACCTTCTTCTTGACCAACTGCCCAACCGTCTCTTAACCCGTGCGCAGACCCTGCCGCCTGCCAGTTCCTGGAGCTCCCCGTCTGGTTCGCCACCTGTCGCAAGCCCACTGGCTCCACCACCCCCTCCGCATATTTCGGAACCCAGCGCGGTCTCGACATGGAACTCGGTTACGTCAACGTTTCGGTTCCCGACGTCGACGACATGGCCCTGTCCGGGGCCCCCCTTCCCCACGGTTGGGAACATGATCGGGACCGCGAGGTTAAGAAGAAGAAAAGCCGGTTACTGATTGCCAAGTGCCTGGTTATCCAGAAAGAGCAGTTTGGGTTTCATGTGAAGAAGTTAACCAAGTTAGCGACGGTTAAGGAGGCGGTGATGTACGTGCACGGGTACAACAACAAGTTCTCTGCGGCCGCGATGAAGTTTGCGCTTGCGGCGTACAAGATGAAGGCGGACGCGCCGCTCTTCATGTTCAGCTGGCCGTCCTTCCAGGTGGGCGCAAAAACTTTAAGGTTGAAGATCCTAGATACTTGGAAACGTGATATCCTCACATTATGAGCTGCTGAAAGGTTAGAAAGCGCAATAGAAAGTTGGCACTTCTTCCAGGTGGGTTCGGATACTTAGGAAATAGAAACTCTTGGAATATGCAGTACACCCCTCCTTTTTCCTTTTCCACCGTGGTCGCTTGCGCTTTTCTTCCGAAGTCCGACCCTTCTCAGGACTACACGGAATCGTTTTTCCAAGTCGCCCAGTTCGCTGCTTCATCAGCCTCGAGCTGAGTGCGTATCTGTTAGGTGTCCTTACTTTGTGTAGCTTCAGCATTCTCGCCCACTCCAGCAGCCTTTCAACCACGTCGTGGCTGCTCTTGTCACCTCTGAGCTTTTGTTCGTCTCCGCTGCATCATAGGAGAAGCCAACTCTTGAGATGCATTTTTCTGCCATCGTTTGCCAACTTACATTCGGCTGTGTTTGGCGCAGAGATCTTATAGCATTCTGTCAACTTCTTTGCTCTTGCTCCTGCTCCGTTTGGAAACTTATAAAGCTCTACAACCCTCTCAACCATCGAACTTCCTAATCCAATAAACCAAGCCCAACAGCCTGAGAGTCTGGATTCCAAAACTCCACTGCTCCTTGTGCTTTCCCGCCGTACCAGCTATTCACGGGCGACGAGAAGAGCCCTTTCGGGCAAAACCTCTTCCCTCTTCAGCTCAATCTTGTCCCTTCCTTTCAAGCCCAACAAAGCAAGCTGAGAGAGGAAATTCTAAACTCAGACCCCTTTTCTGTTCCTCGATTCATGACAGCTGGACACGGGCGACAAGGCAAACTCGATGTAAGCGACTTATTTCTTCTTTTCTGCCTCTCCGTTAGACTCCCGAGCCTAAGGATCCACAGTGAAACTCCAGACCCTAAACCTCAAACGCCGTTCCTCTTCCCAGTTGTACCAGCTACACACGGGCGACGAGGCGACGCAATCTGGGCGTTTCCTTGTCTCTCAGTCGTCTCTCAGTCAAGCGTTCGCTCCCATCAAACTCCCTAGCCCAACGTAGCGAGCCTAAAACCCAAAAACTCTCTTAGATTATCAAAGGTCTCTTTGTTCTTTCCAGTCGTACCAGCTGTACACAGGCGACGAGGCAAACGCGATGTGGGCATTTCCTCGTTCTCTCAGTCACGCAATCTTTTCCATCAAACTTCCTCGCCCAACAAAACAAGCCTAAAACTCTCTTGGATTTCTAAAGGTCTTTCTCTTTGTTCCAGTCGTACCAGCTGTACACGGGCGACGAGGCCAACGCGATGTGGGCGGTCCCCCACTTCCTCCATTTCCTCACGATCGCGCTCAAGTTCTTCGGCCTTGAGAAAGTGCATCTAATCGCGCACAGTATGGGAAGCCGCGTCGTCCTCTACTCGCTCGCGCGCCTCGCCCCGGAGCTTCTCCCCGAGGGCTCGGCCAAGCTGGGTCGCCTCGTGCTGGCCGCCCCGGACTTTGACTCAGGGGAGTTCCGGCTCATGGCGCCCGCGCTTGCGCAGAAGGTGTGTCGCTTTTCCCCGCTCTAATTTCCCTACGATTGTCTAGTGGGCGACGGCAAGGGTCAGAAAATTCCACGAACGTACTTCGGGGACGTACCAAAAATGGAACTGCAATCCAAGACAAGCGCTGAACTCCGCGCGTCTCCTGGTGGCATTACAAGGGGTTTGTTTGTGTCAAATTTTGGCAGCAAGGTTCACCCTGAAGTTTCTTAACACCTCAAGAACTCCAAAGCGTTAATATCAGGGAGCTCTTAGAGCAAAGTTGTTTTGGCAGCCACCCAGAGCGCTGCGCTTCGCCCTCAGTGAACGAAAAGGATATTGCCACGTGGCAGTCTCTGCCAGCGTCCTTAAAATAACTCTTGTGGGCTGCTCTTTGCGGCTCATCCGCACCAAACCGTCGTTGGAGAATCTTCCGGTGTTCAAAACGCTGGCCTATAAGATCGGGAGCAACCGTTTCTGGTACAAGATAGAAACCGGCCCAAAATTACTTTACATGGTCAAGCGGACTGAAGAAAGCGGACAAACGTTCAAAGGTCTTACTTATGCCTACCTGCTGTCATATTTTGGCTGATCCACACCCTCTTCCGTTCCGTCGATTCGCCTTCGCTGTTGCGATTCTTCATCTAGTTCTACTATATCTCCCCCCCTCCATCTTTGCCACGTGGATTGGACTCTCTTCCCGCTGAAAGCCTAAGCCTGTAGCATCAAGCTTCTGCGCAACAATTCAAACCCGCCCTTTCAGAGATCATTCACGTCGCCCTCTCCATTTGCGTTCAGATGGAGCATATCACGGTCTACTGCGCCTCCGACGACCAGGCCCTCCAGCTGTCGACACGTGTCCACGGGGGCCACCCCCGGCTGGGCGACTTCCGGCTGACGTCAGCGAAGGCCGACGTGCACTCCCCCTACGGCGACGTCGAGAACATCGACACGATCGACGCGAGCGGGCTGGAGTCAGGGCTGGTGCGTCACGGGTACATCTTCTCGCACGCGGGCGTTCTGGAGGACGCGTGCGAGTTCCTGAAGACCGGAATTCCGGCGGAACAGCGGCCCGCCCTGGCCGCCAGGAAAACGGAGCACGGGCTGACGTACTATACGTTCGTGGACCCGTCGCATAAGGCGTCGGTGATCGAGCAGGAGATGCCGGAGGAGAACACGGCGGACGAGAGCGGCTTCGTCCGATAAGGGGGGGGCGCTTTTGTGCTCTCGAAACAATGGGAGCATCTACAGTGTATAAAGAATGGAGGAAGCGGGGCCGCACATAAGCGCGGATTAGTTGGTGCTCCTTTGGGAAAGAAGGGTGTTTATAAGCATGGTCGGGAAACGCAACCCCCTGTTAGGGTGCGGCACTGATACGAACAGGTTTTTGACCGAGAAGACGCATGTGTCTCCGAACGCTTAGCAAAAGCAACAGAGAGAAGCGAACCCGTAAAAAGTTGGCAGTAGTTGAACTCATGATGCCGCGCATTGAAGCCTGCTGACCACATAACGTTGAGGCTATATGGTCACTCGAGCGCAGTGCCAATAGAAGGCTTACGTAGGATTTTGTCAGAGCTGAAGTTGACCTTGCTTTTGACCATGTTGAGGAGCTTGTTTGACAGAAGGCCGGGTCTCCATCATTTTTCACACGGTTGAGTTGTCCATTTCGAAATATAAACGTATTATTATAAGGTCTTTCAAACCGCGTAGCTATTTCAACGCCTGGTCTCAGTCGCCGAGTTTTCGGTCAGAAAGTTCTTTCGAGCGAAAAGCTGCCGACGGTGCCAGGAACGGCTCAAACTTAGTTGTCAGTGACATCAGTGAGGACCAACTTGTGCGCCAGCATGCTATGTCAAGAATGTTTTTATATGCATAGCTGAAATCAATTAGCTTCCATATGCCGTGAGATCTGGGCATGTCTGACGATCATTCATTCGGCGGCTCGCTGGCAGTTAGTGGCTCACGTACTGACGCATGGCCCATGTGCCACCGTTCGCCAGCTGTACGCTTGTAGGGGGGAAGAACCAATCTCAACCAAATGCATCACATGTCAATTATGACTAGTTGCGTAAGTGTATGCATATCTCATCAGGACTCGTCATGGCATGCAGGATTACGACTAGCGGCCAGGAACTGGACCGTCGGCCCGGCCATTGAGAGCTTAATGGCTCGTGCAAGAAGGAGGGCAGCCTAAAGACCCACCGGACATGCATGAAGAAGGGCATGAGGTAAGGGCATCCGACTTGCCGACAGCGTAAAACGTCTGACGTGATGAGCAAACGCAAAAAGATCAGGTTTGATGAGACACGATTAACGGTAGCGTGGCAACTGGCAAGATTGGCGGCGGACTTCATGCATCTTATGCCGGCCGCACGCTTGTATCTAGATCCGACTGAAACGGATGCACTGCAGCCTTCGTCTTCCGAAGATCATCTCGTCTTATCCGTTCCGACTACGTATATGTAGCAGCTCGCCAGCTTCGGACTGGTCGGAACAGTAGCTGGTGCAAGAGTCTGACCGCCTTCGGATTGCGATTATGTCGGCCGAATCCTGCAGATCACGTTCCTAAACTGCGGCCTCCAAAAGTCTTCTCTGATTAGTAACAAGTTTACAAGAACTGGAAAAACAACCGAAAACCTACGTCACCGGCCAATCCACAAAAACGTCCCATACGTACCCTCCTGTTTCATACTAGCATGCAGTGAAGCTCAACTTACACGACTCCTTCCGGCCCTGCCGGATGATGCTTGCAGTGGACCTTGTGGGTCGCCCAGTGCACCTTCTGGTGCTCCTTACTGCATCAAAACGCGTGTTACATGAGAGAATGCAAACGACAATCATGATTGAATTTGCAATTCCCGAGTTTCCCTGTGCATAAATGCGAAGCATTCCCACGCTTTGCATCAGAGCTTTAGGCACAACCAAACACCTTTTGAAGTAGGAAAGAACAGCTCCCAAAAGCAATCTATCCGAGAGCAGTCAAGAATAACATCTCGAAGAAAATAATCATCTGGAACTCGCCCACAACTCCGGCACTCTTTCGAACCTCGCAATGGCTCGACGATCATAATTACGCGCTTCCCTTGTCCGCATTAATTGACCAAGACAGCTTCAATTTGAAAGAATCGCAAGCCGTCCAATTGAGAGCCTGCATCAGAAGCTTTGGAGAGACCTTGAGATTTTTGCCTTAGAGGCTTAGAAGAATGTTCTACGTACAGGCTTGAGACGAAGGACCAAAACGATTACAAGGGTACTGCTAGTCGTGGTTCGCAGAGTCGATAGATATAGCCGCTTAGTTGGAAACAAAGGCACAAAGAATGGAAGAACACAAAGAACGTCGCTTCGTGTTACAAATGAGGGCAGATCCTCGTTTCCAGTTTGAACAACGCCCTCAACAGAGAAAGTTAAGGACATCTTCGTCTTAAATTCTAAACCTTCAAGGCTCCAGATCTGAGGGAAGCCGGCCGAATCACCGAATTCTGGCATACCTGCAGTAGCGCGCGACGCGGCCGCCGCCCGCACGCGCTAAACCCCTTCCCAACGGCGGGCTCGCGGCCGGCCGCGCACTCTTTTCACGAACAAACAACATGGGCCGGGGGCCCGGGGCGGACCCGGAATCTGCCCGGGCGATTTCGTGTCGCTAACCCACCGGACTGTAGGCGACGCGCGCCGGAACCTTCCGGAGAACGAAACTTCCCGGGAATCGAGCGGAGTCCTGATAGCTCACAAGGTCTTCCGAGACGCCATGAGAGACTCGCTGGATCAGGGGATCGGAGCCTATTTGTACATTTCAGAACCCTTCTTTGAAGGTGCTTTGAAGCAGAGTTTTTCGGCAGCCTGCCTCCTCCGTCGGACAGTGCGCAGAGAATCCGGTACAGCTGTCCGGTCTCGCGGTCAGTCTGGCGCTCTCAGCAGACAGCCAATTGTGGGCGATTGACATGGGTTTGCTCAAACTAGTAGCAGCAATCTACGAAGCATCGCCCCTTCAAGAGCTGTCCGCCGCGAGGGTCGAATCACTCCAGCGTTCCGGTGCAACAGAGGTGCAACAGAGTTCTGTTCCGCTTGCTTGTGTCGGAGTTTACAGTGGCAAAAGTCCGCGCGCGCAACGCGCTCGTCACGTTCCGGCCCCACCGCAGGAAGATCAACGGAGCGGAACCGGACTCGGAGATGCTTGGGGTTTACACCCAGTGCGCGCGCATATTCGGCTAAGGAGTGGAAGTGTGAGGAAGAGCGCCATAACGGAACCGCCCTCGTTCCGTCCCTCCTCAAGCAGCGCTCCACAACAGCCTTGCTCGCGGAAAGGCTTCCGAGCGCCAAGGTAAAAAAAAAAAATCAACAATCGAGGCGTGCTGTAGCAACCCTTTTCGCCCGGGGGCTACTGGGAGAAATCATCAGCAGATCGCCGGAAAGAAAGTGCAAACATGAAACTGGAGTCGCGGCCAGGATTTGAACCCGCAATCTATCGTGAGTCGATGTTCGCTGAGTCCGTCGGTCTCACCACTAGACCATCCCCCTAAAAACCCTTGAGGCACTTTCCAATATGTCTGATCTGCGATTCAGTCTCGCAACGTTTTAGTAGAGGTCGCAGCAGGTTCCCTAGTACGACCTGACGACCCCCCCGCGATACGCAGCGACCTCCTGAGCGAGCCTGGAAACGTGTCCGCAGCAGCTAGGGTTTCAGCTGTTTGCAATTAGGAGTCGATGACAGTTGAGCAAAAGTGCCATTGCGCCCACTTCGCCCCACTGGGGGCGAAGTCCTTACTGATGTCGACAGACGGTCTGTCGACATCAGTAAAGAAGCACAGCGCTCCACGGCGACCTCGTCCATGTGATCTAGTTCCTCCATCTTCCGGGAAATACATATAGTGTTGAGCCAAGAATGATGCTGGATAGACGTGTTGCACTAGGAGCAATGCTGAATACCTTGCATCTCCTCTTTCCTAGCTTCTGTGCAACGGCGCATACACTGTGCGCCCGTCATTCTGGCACCTCCTTGAGCCGAGGGTCAAACAATTGATAGCAACCAACTCTGATTCTCTTCAAAGAGAGTGCGGAATTTCATGCAATCATAGCTGTCAGAGGCGCTCTTCGATTGAATTCACGCATGGGGTGCACATATGCAGTTGGTGGCGGCCTTCAATTGCAACAAGCATCATGATGTAATCGTGAGAAGAGCCAGATTGAGAGCCGTGTTTCACAAATTAACGTCGGGTTAACGTCACTGCGCGTTGACTCGACAGCTGTGACATTAGCAAACGAAAGTCCCTGCGACAATCAGACTCGATGATGATAATGACATTTTTTGAGTTTTCACGAGGCAGATCGTAAGACACCTGGCACATGGTGAGGCTACATCTTTCAAAAACGAGATGTGCGCAGTGCCATGAGACGAACTGACGAAGGTCGGACCTACTACTTAGTGCAGCGGTTTTTCAAGAAATCGAAGGCTGCCAGCTTGGTAGTCGAAACCTCAGTGATCGCTTTTGCATAGACTCTAAACGCGAAAGCAAACTCAGTGTATTGTAGTTGGTTGAAACTTCAACCTTACTTCCTTACAATATCATGGAGCTAGAGGTAATATATCAAAGGCGCTTTTTATCGGGCTTCAGAAGTGTTGCAACCAGCTCGATTTGACGTACCAGTCTTCGGGTCAGAAACTAGAATGAATAAGATCACATCCATGAGATGTATCAGCTGCCACTCCATACTCGTTGTTGTCACTGCTTTCAGAGTCACTCAAAGAACGCTGAATTCATTGCAGCGCTCATGACTGGTTGCAGCGAGTGTGAATACTTTGCTCATGGGGGTATGTAACGTATATGCCAGCTTGTATTAGCATGATGCATATACGAAGGTGTAGCTCGACGGCGACATACATACATATTGATACATCAATAACACGTGGATGATTTAATTGGGACCATGGTTAAGGCTAGGCGCGCCTAGCCCATAATAATGGGCGACCAATAACAATGGCCCGTCGTCCCAAACCCCTAAAAGGGGTCGCCAGAACTGTTTGTGTGTGATGACCTGGGCTAAGGCCGGTACGTGGCCACATATTATCACACCCGATCACATGCCCCTAGGGGCCTATTGCAACACCCGTTTACACCGTTCAACCCATTGTCCATCGTGTAGCACAGTATCGTCCACACTGATATCATGTATGAAATTGATACTTTGCGTCCAATTGAAATTCTGACAGGTTATGTTTGGGCAAATTTCCAATTGCGTGATTACAATCCTTCGGGAAAAAACATGAGTTGAGGTGTAGCGGTCCAGAGGAGTACTTTAGGGTCTTTGGGATACAAACATTGAGCTCAAAGCTGTCTCTGCTCGATACGGCCCCTCGCCTTCCCTCCGTGTGATTGCTTGCTAGAAGCCGGCTGCAAATGCAACGAGCAGGTAAGATGCTGTGAGCAACCAGAAGCTGCAACGCGGGAGATGATGCTTCTATTTCCACAAGGTTTCGTGCTGACCTGACCTACTCCAATCGCGAATCATGGTTAAACTCGATACTTTAGCAAACGCAATTCACTGAATCAGGAAGCAGATACACCGTTCCTTCGTCAAGATCATGCACGGTGGCAAAGAACTGTCTTAAAGACTTACCCCAGTCGAGGTTCTTCTCGACCATGTTCTCTAACTCGATTTTGAACACCCTTGACGTAACAGCGATATCGTCTCGTTCGCCCCCAGCACAGTTCACTCCCACCACCCTTCCCTTCTCGAAGGATGGTCCCCCGCTCAGCCCCCGCCTCCCCCAGCCCTCCGACCCAAAAGACTTTCCGGGTCCCAGCTCGATCATGAAATGCCCCTTGTCTTGAAGAAGCTCCACCGGGCTCCCCGACTCGGGGTCCATTCGGCCGAAACCGACCTGAAACAGTAAAGTGTGCGTGTTTCTCGACACATTGTCAAGTGTCTGTACTTTCAGACCACTGTACTTGAGCTGCGAACCTCACACGCACGGCCTTCATGAGGGGCATACTTGCCAAGCAAAGGGGGCACATGTTCTATATTCCCAGCAAGACGGCCTTCAAAGCTTGTAAAGCACCCCATGCTTTACCAAACAGATCTTTCAATAGTTCGTCCTGAAGGCACTTCCATCGAAGAAGTCGTGCATAAGCTGTAGCCTTTTCCCGTTCCTCCTACGGGCCCCTTAGAATAAAGGCAAGATCCCCTAAAGTCAGGTATTATGCAGGTTCAACAAGAGACTTCATTTCAGCAACATTCCATCGCTTCACGCTTGGCTTGCCGCAGATCTAGGCACGTCACAAACTTGCAGCCGCACTCTCGAACCAAAGCTCATTCAAAAAAGACAGACGCATCCGAGGGGGCTTGTAGACTCGAGGTTTTCACCTTCACAATTTGATGCTTTGGTGTTAGGAAGGTGCGGCCCAACGTGGTGGAGAGGGCGGGAACCACCTTCGATACTTCCTCTGTTTCTCTCAAGGGAGCAACTTGGAGGACGGCATAGTCACAATCATAGCGGGCCCTCCGGTCACGGGCCTGCATTTGGTCAAAAAGGGACTTTCAAGTTTGTGAAGCGTTCCACATAGGCAAGCACGCTGACGATCTGACGTAAGGCTTTGTCCGTGTGCTTGTATGTCACTTACAAATCATGCTCTTCTTATCATAGTTTGTAATGAAACCATTCAAGATGTGAGCTACCAGCTGCTTTCAAGATGCAAGTATGGCTCTCAATGCCTGGCTATACTCAAAAACGTGAAGGTATCAAGCGCTTATACGTCTACGAATCAGATTCTTTCTTTCTCAGGCGAGTCGAAGTAACAACCTGTAGCCAATGGGTTGCAAAGGACGTCAAAGAGCACTCTTGTCTCAAGTGAAAGTTTAGTTGACATCAAGATTCTCAAAGTGTCAGTGTCTCACCTCGACGTAGCTCTGCGGCATAGCCACACTCTTGACTGTATAATCGTTGTGACCGTTGCCGTCGGGAGTCATGAATCTGACGTGCGCAGCCTCGATGTCCTTGAGGGGGTGAAAGAGGTGCGCGGAGGAGAGAAGTCCGTCGGGTCCGACTAGGGCATCCGCCCCATCGTCGCCAAACTCGGGCCTGAACGTTGAACCAAGAATGGCTCCCTCCTTCTCGTTGTCGACAAAGACCCGTCCGATGGATGTAAAAGGAGCCACCGTGGGCTCATCGACAACCTAGATAAATGGAGAGCAACCTGATTCCTCTAGATTGCCCATAAAAAGTCAAGCCCAAGAGTCACTTAAAATTCGACCATCCTCGAAGATGAACAAGCACGTGCTATCACCAGGTACTGCAGATCCATGTCTTTCAAGAACCAACATGGTTGTGTCGACAGGGAAAATTGTGGTAACCAAGCATCTACGGCCTACTTGTTGCCCTCGAGGGCCAGAGCAGACAAAAGCTTCACGATCTAACAAGATTCCCGTCCCATTTGGATGCTCGTCAAGTGAGAAACAAGCTAAAGCCTGTTTACCTCGCATCGCTGACACTTCATAACCGCATCAGACCTGGCACGGATCGAGTCGTGAACGATCTCTGGGCGGCGATGGTGCAATTGACATAGATGTGGTTTGCTCTTTAACTACGACAACCTGCATCAGAGAGAGATTGCTGAAGGAGAAAGGAATGATCTTCTTACCTCTATCAAGCCCTGCTTGCCCTGCAAGACGTAGATAACAGGATAGTCAGTGAGGATCAATCGACTCGATCGACTGTGAACCAAAACCAGAAAACCTCGCAGCCGGACTCAGTGATAGAAGAGGGTGCTCATCAACAAGGTCTGATTAGATTCCTCCATGTAAAGCCAGACTGTTGTACAGTCCTTACCGTTGCTGCCCACCTGGGCTTCTTCTTTTTGTTCTTCTGTGAGCGCAGTATGCTTGATCCTCGACTCGCTTCAAGAGCCTGCAAAAGAGGAAGACCTGGATGAAAGAGGTATATGAAACCAGTGCGGATGATCCTCGCTACCGGAGCCTCATCAAAAACCTCGACAGGACTCTTCAACAAATAGACCCACGTTGAGGTCTGACTATGCTCTCATTTACTGATGATTTCCTCAAGTCCCTAAGTTACTTAAGAACTTCCGGAAGAACTCACCGTCTGGTGGGCCGCTGCATACAATGCCTTGAGCTCTGGAAGACCCTCTGGCACGTCGTAATCTGTGTCAGACTGGGGGTCATAAGCCTCCGGGGAAAGGTAGCCCCCAATCGCGATCATGTCGCCATACTGCAAATGAAGCCGGCCAATTTTATACAGAGGTAAACAGACCCCAGGAAAGATGGCAAAATCGCTGCCTTGAACCATCAAAAGCCAAGCGCAATGGTCCATGATATGCAGGTGTCTTTTCCTGCGAGGGTCTTGTTCTTCATTCTTTCATGGAATTGTGCAATTAAGACCAGGTATAGCTTTAGACTGGGAAGGTTTACCTGCTTAAGCGCATCCTGCGCCTCGTTTGGAATGTCATAGTTGGTGTCCCTTTGCGGATCGTAAATGGCAGTATCTGGCGATGCCTGCACAAACTAACATCAAATAAACGACCCATTTTTGGATTTTGCAGGTTGATCACCGGGACTTGCAGAGGTTGCTGAACCCTCCCTGTAACGCATCTGTTCATAGCTTCTCAAATGAGATTAGAAAGTCCCTACTCACAATTGGCGCCACGCGCGATTCAGAGCAGAGAACAGGGATAAAACACCTTATCATGATTGTTTGTAAAATCACTCTAGGCTGGATGAAAATAACACTCATATTACGGTATTTGCATGGGGCCTGAAGGTTGAATCAGTACATTGTGGGCATGAATCATAGTCACCACCATGCAGCGGCAACCAAATAAGTTGGTAATTTGCACTCCGTGCCATGGGGCAAAGTCTGAGGCCTCAGTCTTAAAGCAAGCACTTACACTTGTTGTGGACAGCGAATCAGGTGCGCCCTCCCGCTGGGACAGCAGGCCCGATGCGCCCTCCCATGGGGCGCGAGTGGCCACTTCCTCGGGCGTCTGCATTACACACAAACTTCTGACTCAAATCTGCAGCTTGTTCTGCAAACTCCAAAAGAAAGCAGATGTCAAGACAGTCTCCTGATGAAGCATCAAGTTCCAAATCTTGATAATCCACCCTTTGGAGCTGACAAAAAGTCATCCTACGTTGAGCACGCCAGTATCAACTGCGGCAACTCTCTGCTTGATACATCAATGTCAAGAGTGGTTCTGTTTTGGAGGCTGGAGTTTTCGAAATAGACGCAACTCGAACAATGCTGCTTCTATTGCATGTAGCTGTTCCCTTCATATGAAACCTGAAAGGACAAACGCATGCTTGTGCAGTACAGCCTCATTCATCTGAATCATAGTGCCAGTCAGGAACCTCAATCTGCTATATAGCTTATTGGCATGGAAGTAGAGCTCTCTTAACAGCAACAGCAGCAAATTGATATTTGGATATGTGGGTGGCTGCTATTTCAGTCTCTGAAATCAGGCCAGCCATCAACCTCTCCATTCATCATGCGAAATGGTACCGCATAGTTCTGTGCAACAAGATGAAGCATGCAGTTCCATGCCAAGGCATTGTACATATATCAAGGAAAAGAGCAGGACTGCAGACAACTTACCTCTAGCCCCAATTGAGACAGCCAACCGAAGGCATACAACAGCTGCCCAGCCATCCAGCCTCCCCTTCCTCTGCGGTCAAGCTATGATTAACCTCTTGTCACGGCCACCTAGTTTCTGCTAATCTGAGAAGTCCGCCGGCAAACGGCCTTGATCTTGAGAGGTTTCCCTAGCTTGTAGAAGACCTCATTTTGCAAGCAAAAAGGCTCACAACGACATGCTTGAAGTGCTTGGAACGGAGGATCTGGAGGATGGCCAAACCAAATGCCAAATTAATCATCCAATGGCAAATATTTGACTCGACTCAGCAGAAATTGTTGAAGAGTTATAATATAAGTGACATAGGGGGATGGTGAGCACTGAGTACCCAGCCAAAGGTTGCAATGAAAGAGAACTGACGCATCTGGGAATCGACCGCCAGTTTCTCTGCCGACGAATCCGACATATACAAAAAAGAGATTGTGATATCGACGGTGTACAATACATGAGATTGATCCCCTTTTTTCCATCGACGGTGTAAATCAGGTACAATTCCGTCAGAGTAAACAAGCACGAATCACAGTACCTAAATCGACTCGGTCAGAGAAAACCGAGCCTCCAAGCGGTCAAAAGTGAGCGGCAAGTGCACACGGTCACATTGAACCGACTCATGTCACAGTATTAAACCGACTCGGTCACAGTTAACTGAGCCGCCATGAGTACGAAAGTGAGCGGTGAGTGTACACTCAAACAGTGCTACAGCATATATGAGCAAAGCCTCAGTGTGAAAATGCGCAAGAGTGTGCTTATTGAAACCTTTGAGTGTGAGACGATTATTCTAGTGTGAGTGCCTGTTTACACCTTTTGAAACGCATTAGGCTCGTTGCGACCTGAGTGTCCATCATTGGCATCAATCGTCGGACGTCTTCCAAGTTCCGATCCACGGTTCTCGAATTTTTCCAGGATGAGTCTCGACTCTCAATGGTTTTAATCGATCTGCTAGTGCAGATCGCGGCGCGCGACCGTCGAGCATAATTCTCAGGAAAGAATCAAGATAATATTAAGCCAAGATATTGTAATAGTAAGCTCCGACTATCACTAAAAACCCTAACCCAAAAAGATGCCTGCTCCGCACCCGTATCCACCCTGTTCACCATACTAACCCCACCCGTTCCAGTGCGGTTACCTTACTATTATCTCGGCTTATCCGGAAGCACGCTTTTGCTTGCATAATATTCGGCGAACTGAGGGCGGCATATCCACGCTCCGTCGTCGCTGTGTGACGTCATGTGGGCCTGGACGCCATCCGACGATTTGCAATGGCAGCCACGGTATAGGGGGAGTTCCCACGCGGCGGGCCGGGCCGGGCGGCCGCGCACGGCCTCGCAAGCAGTCGGCCGCCAACTTCCCCAGTACCATTCGCTGTATTAAGTATCGATCATAGCGCGATTGGCTAGCTGGCCAGTTGACTCGAGTCGATCAGGATGATGCTCAGATGTGCGGGATGTTGCCACAGTACGGCGGCCACTAGAACATCTATCCGGAAGCATGGTCAAGTGGATGAAAGGCTCATGTTGCTTGCACGACCCCATGGATTGTTGTAGATGGGCTCCGCTCGCTTTAGTGTCTCTGCACGATCTCTCGGCAAGGAGATTCAATCAGCATTCGTGTCGTGCTAGGCACCGTCCGGCCGGGGACCTGCATGCTGCACTTGTGTTGCTTGCATGGCAGTGACCGCAGGCAGGCTAGCCGGACCGGCCATAATGCGATAGGCATGCCTGATCCAGGTTCAACCGTATGGAAACACATTCTCGACACGTACTTTACAAATGATGGGCTGACGCATGAAGTGTCAGACTCATTGCACCTCAAAAGTGCATTCCTGATGTGCACTTTGCTGCACGAGGAGAACTCGATCACACTCTGGGGGCTTCATGTTTGGTGTGAGACAAGGACTTTGGACACACCATATGTGGCACCATCAAGATCGATAGACCTATCTATGGACCTACCCCTAACGGTACCTTGCAACCCAAAGTGGAGGTTTGCACCTTGTACATGATTGTCCTAGATAAAATACACAACACCTTATTTCAGACCGGGACAATCTGCGTGCGTCATCAGTCCCGCTCAAGCACCTCACCTGCGCTCTGGGAAGTCGGAATCGGTTCTACCGCTTTCTGCAAAACCTCGAAAGCCTCGAAGCTGCTGGTACCGTTCGACAATGTGCTATTTCTAGCGTGCAACTCGACCGCGAGCATCACTTCGTCCTCTATCCTCTCTATCTCTTGACCGGGGTCGATCAACGGGTCTTCGGGACTCCCAGTTCTTACCTTCGCCCGCTCTTCGATAACTGGCTCCGGCGAAACGGGAGGAGACGCGGGGTGAAACTGCATACACGCTGGCGAACGAGAATGGCGGTATATACTCTGCCCGTCCTTGCGGGCAGTTTGCCCGAGGGAGCCCCTCACACTGTCGCCCACCTACAAGCGAGGCATGAGATATAAGAAAACGGACAGAAAACTTGCTCTGTAAAACAGGCGCTTTGGGAACCTCAAGACAGAAAGATATGTTAGAAGAAACGCGGGTCCAAGTGAGTCTTCTGGGGAGCGTCCATGCAACAGCCGTCATGGGCTTCGGAGATGCCAGCACAGTGTGCGCTGCTTTAATCGTGCACGCTTCGGAGGTCGGTACACACCTCTGAATAAAGGCAGTAATCATCATAAGCAACAAGAATACTGCCAGCAGCCGTCAAACAACGACTTGCACCGCTGCTAACTCGATTACAGGTCCTGAAACCACCTTGTTTACATGCACGGTGCCAGTCACGGGGCAAGCAAATATCCGCCAGCGCCGCTGCCAGCTGGCACCCGTTGCAACACGAGCTCGGTCCTTGACCGCTCATGAAACGCAAAAGCTGACCTCGACTTGGAATTACTTTTACCCAGACGTTTGTTTAACCCAAGTGTTTTAACCCACCTTGTTCGCAAACACGTGCCACTCCACGTCCTTATGGTCCGCGAGCGCCGCCGCCAGCTGGCGCTTGTCGGGCCGCAGCGTCGGGAGCTTGCCCCGACCGTGGAACATGCGCATGCCGGTCACGAGCGATGACAGCTGGCTGCCCGGGTCGGTCATCGCAAACAGGTCGGCCGCGGAAGCTACGATGAAGTCGAGCGCCGCCAGCTGGACGGCCAGGATGCATTTGCTTTGGTAAAAAATGCTGACCAGTGCAACTTTCAGTACGAAAGTACCCGTGATAAGCAACCGGAGGCATCCATGACATGCAACCAGGATCAGTACGCAACCCGCGATAAGTAGGCAAAAGACGGGTAATTTAGCGCGGGGTTAGGGTGGATAGGGGTGCGGAACCTGTTGTACATCTGGTTAAAATCTTCGCGCAGGGTTTGGAGAATATTGTCAGTCCAGGGGGCGGAAAACTCCTGTGTCCTCGAATGGAAGCCGCTCTCGAAGAAAGCTTAATATACCAGTATAACTTGTTTACCGTCTGTAGCGTTACTCGTTGTCTGTGCTGTGGAGCTCCCACGGTGACGGACGGTTTTTGGCGCTCGTCCCCTCATTTATCCGGTTCTGCTTCCTTTCGATCTTCGTGGCTTCAGTCTCGTTCTTTTCTGAAACTTCATAACCAGGAAACAGGCAGCACAAGGAAGGAAAGGTGGCCTGAAAAGATTCGTCTTACAAGTTGAAGAATGGTAGGAACGGGCAGAGTTCGGTACCGCTTTCTGGCCCACCTTGGCTCGAGAACCGGTGAACGGCGCCAACTCCTCCGGACTGGCTAGCTGTTCCTTAGTCACGAAATAGGGGTACAACCCCCTAAGCGGAACCAGTCTGTCGGCGCCCCCCCAGACCTCCGCGGTGGTCAGGTAGATGCGGGTGCGCCTTTTCACACCAAGCGCCGCCAGCATGAGGACAGCCTCCTCCGGGGTGAGTGGACATTGGCCCGTCTTGCGCTGGGTCTTGGGGTCGGGCGCCCTGGAAAGAAGATGCGAAAACGACTGACGTCAGCAAGCCGGAGCCTTGTGGGGCCGGAGAAAACAGCTTCTCGCTGACGTCAGCCCGGGTATCACCTGGAGTCCTCGGCTTGGACAAGGCGTATGCGTCTAGAGTCATTCCGATAATTTAAAAACAGCCAGAAATGGAGTCAAGCAGAACGCACTGAATCAGGACCTTACTTATGGGCTCTTTCAGCGCAGGAGCTGTGATGGCTGCGTAAAGGAGAGACTGAGTAGCTTATTTGATAGGTACGTCGGCCCAGTAAGAAGTGGTGCCTCGACGACGCGACAATGGTTTTGGGAGAGACCAGGCGGGACCGTCCGTGGTATCGCTTCTGGAAGTATCAGTGACAAAACAATCCTTTCAGGATGAGTGCATGATTCCAACTTGTCTCTCCGTGCGAGCAATGGCCAGGCATCGGCTATCAATGTAGACTCAACCTTTCACAACGAATTTTTTCCTTCAACATTGGGTAACGTATCGACCTTCGAACGCTGACCCCGTCACTTCGATATTAGTGAAGGTAAACAACACCACCGAGACGCTTGAGTTCAGCACAATCTAAGAGACTCAGTTGCGTGACGACTCACTTGCCGTTCCGCTCCCACCGCGCAAGCGCCTCAAACTGCGCCTCCCTCAGTCGCCTCAGCTCTTTCCTTTCTTCCTCCCCGCCCCCAAAATCGCACATCGAAAACGCCGCCAATTTCGCCGGAAAGTTCGCATGCAGCGCCACAAACCGCACCGGCCACCGCTCCTCTTCCTCGTACCGACTCCGCTCGACATCCACCGACACCCCTAGCCGTTCCCCGGGTTTCCCGGACCCCGCCCTGCGCCCGGGTTTCTCGGGATCGGCCACCGTGATCTCCTCCCCGACCGCCGGCGCGACACGTGTCCTCTCCGCGAGCCCCTTGGTGTCGTCACCAAGAACTAGAGCGGTCTCGACATGCACGACCTCCATTCCCTCGTCCCTCTCCAACACCGTGAGGGTTTCGTCTTTCCCGAGCTCGCGCCCCGGGCGCGCGCCGGCGCGCGCGCTCTGCTCCTGCTGCTTCCGTTTCCGCTCGTCGCGGAGCCGCTGGTTCCGCATGTACCGCTGCACCGCCTCCGGCAGATGGCTGATGTCATCATCCGCGCCCACGTCCTCTGCTAGCAGCCGGCGTTTTCCGCCACCCCTAGTTCCCACCAAAACCTCTTCGTCCCTACTTTCTACTGGCCTTCCCCTGCTTCCAGTATTCCACACAGACTCCGTGCCACTGCTCTCTTCCACATTCGCCCCGCTCGTTGTTTCCAACGCGTTTCCGCCACCCCAAGTTCCTTCTACAGCTACCCCGCTTTTAAGTTGTCCTTTGCCCCTACTTTCTACCGCACCTTCTAGCAAACCTATTATACCGTTGTTCCTATCTACTTCGGGGTCTTCCACGAGACTCTCTTGTTGGTCGTCTCTTTCCAGGGACGTAGTCCGCCCCGCCATTTGCGCCCCCAACCTCTTTACCCCCTCTTCCGTTTGCAACACGCGCCTTCGAGGGCGTTTCTCCGCCCCGAAAGCAACCCCCACTAACTCGTTTGATGTAACTGACTCCGAAGAGTCAGCTTGACTAGTCTTCCTACTCCTATACGAGTTGTATTCTGAGCTACTCGAGCGCATCCGGTCGATCAGAAGGCGACCCATGGCCTGGATACGCGGCTGGAAGCGTAGCGCATGAAAGTTCACGCGGCACCTTAGTTTCTGCAATGACAAGAGGCTGGTTTTAGGTAACCCGCTTCCCTTCAAAAAGCCAAAGGTTACGAACTCGGAGGCAGGTGCTTTGTCTTTCGAGAGTCGTTTGAAAGTACTTGCTGGTAAGCTGACCCTTGGACCTGTTTAGAAACAAATATTCCTTCCAGTCCTGCAAGTAAATTCCATGACAACTTCGTTTCATGGCAACACGTCGAGGCATTTTGTTGAGGCATTTTGGAACAAGATAAAGGAAACGCCTTCATAGGCCGTCCACACCAGACCCAATTGGCACCAAAAGCGAGGAATACAACGTGCGCGAAACTTCGCACTGGCAGTCGGGATATCCCCGGCGGTAAGTAATGTCGCACATCCTCAAAAAGTGTTCTCTATACCTGGATTTCTGGAGGGATGGGGTCGAAGGCCAGTCGGTTGACGAACTGCCTCAGGTGGACCACGCGGTTGGTCCGGAGCACGGGCAGCAGCGTCTCTTCGTACAGCCGCAGGGGGGCCTCCCGAGGAAAGTCGGAGTCGTCGAACTGGGGGGGAAGATAGGGCGGGGTTCAAGATTGGGTTAAGGGGACATATGTATGTAGGAGGTGTCGCTTTGAAGTCAGAGATCGCTTCAGGGTTGATCTAAGTATGGGCGGTAGAAAAGACCTCTTTGTACGGCTTCAGGGGGGCTTCCAAAAGGATGAAGTCGGAGTCGAGGATTGGGAAAGGGTCGCAAAGGGTTGAGTTTGGGATTAACAAGCTGCGGGGAGGTAAGACGCGATAAAGTTGAGACTGGGCCGTTCAGTGTTAGCATGGATACAAGTGTTGGTCGCACCGTCTCCTTGTGCAACCGCAAGAAAAAGAGTTGCCTGAGGAACCTGAACCAAAGCAGATGTTCAAAAGTAGGGCAGTTTGACGGATGGACAAAGAGATGCCTAAACCAGCCTTGTGGAGTGAAGGAGGAATACCCGGCTACGGGGAAGGTTGCGCACCGAAGTGGGAATCCAGGATGATCGCGAAGATGTAAGCGAAGATCCAACCCTTTGTGGTAAAGAGACAAAAGGACGCGACGCTCACAACGCTGCCTGTATTTGCCAGGTTCAGCTCGGACAGCTCGGAGGGCAGTCGGTCCACGATTCGTACGTCTGGTCGGAGGTACTCCTTGAAGTGATCCGCGCTGAAGATGTCCTCAAACTGGCTGCAAGAAAAGGGACAGAACAGTAAAGATACTGAAGGCCAGTGAAGATACTGAACCCGCAATATGGAAAGCGCAGGTTCTGACACATTTAGTGAGTGCTCTCGGCTGAGTCAAAGTGGTTGCGGGGAAGGGGAGAGTGAGGGGCAGCTTCGGGGTGTAATCCGAAATTTCGAAGCAGCAATCAACATGCAAGTATTCCCAGATTGGCAGACAGTACACAATTTGATAATTTGCGAATGAGGCGAGATCGTCGGCAAGCTCAGCAAACGGTCAGAAAGGGCACGCTTGTTCGGAAAGTTTGCGCTTTTACCTGCCGTCAGCAACGCCGTTCTGCGGAATGAACTCCGGGAGTACGAGCGTCAGGTTGAGATGGCGGGCGAGAGCAACGGCGTTACAGACCTGCGGAGAAAGCGCTGCGATTGGTTACTGGACGGTTGCTACAAGATTAAAATTTGGGCATCAACACTGCTCAACCATTCTAACATTGACACTGCTCACAACTGGGTCACTGCAGATAAGAGTCATCGAAGAATTGCAAGTTTTATCTATCCACGCCAAATGAAAAGACGATTCTGAACTACGGCATGAGAGTGTCCGACTGCGATCGAACGGCTGAGATCCTTCCCTTCGTAGACGATGACATGTCGCAAAACCCGAGGTCAACGTAGGAGCGATCACGGGGGAAAGAAAACGGCAGACATTAAGACCTCGCATTTTTACGCTCTGACCCGTTTCGTCGTAGGAAGACGTCCCAATTACCGTAAGGGCTCCTCCTTCAAGACAAACTCATTGATCTTTGACGCCGAGGTACAACGGCCAGAATACTCCGTAACAAGACCCTCACCGCCACTCGTTGCTGGTTGATTCCCCCTTCCACGCTGACCAGAAGATACCCGTTCGACTCCCCCTCTAGCGGGGGCGGCACCCAGTTCCGCCCCCTCTGGTCCGCGCAGATCTCCCACGTGCCATTCGCGGGTGTCTCGGCCCACGGACCGTGAGCGTCGGGCTTCCATTCCAACTGCAGGACAACGATGAACGGTTAGTTTTGGGGAACGAATAGATATCCTGCTTTCCTGTGCGTCCTGACCTGAGCTCATCAACCGCTTACGCATCCTGGATCTGCTGCACAGCAGACCTGCTTTTGCAACCGTTTTTTAAGCATTTATGACCTGAAAACTTGCAAGCGACGACGTTTTACCCATAGTGTTGCCACGAAAAGGCTTATAGACAAGCCAGTGAAGAAGCGTCTCCTTAGATGAAATCAACTGAGACAACAACACATCAGGCACCCCCCTCTGGCATTCCCCGCCAGATCTGCTCAGCGCACCGTAAAAATTGACTGTTACGACCGATCTCAGCCAACGACGATGTATTCACTCAAACGAGTCAGCACAACCACAATAGAACCACGAATGCACAATGCATGAACGAGGTTCTGCAGCCCCACTTGCTCCTCAGACAACTTACCTCAGCCAACGAGTGCGCCGCCATCGCCAGCAGCCGCTCATACATCAGCCGCGCTCTAGTTCGTTTTTGCACCCGCCTATCTCGTTGCAGCTGCTTCTCTTCCGCCGGGACGTAACACGCCAACGACCCCCCTTCCGAGTTCCTCACGCACTGCACAGGGGGGTCATTTGACACGCCCCCGAACCCCTCCCGGAGGTTTGCGGCCATCGTTTCGAGCTGCGGGCCGACTTTCGTTACCGCCCAAAAATGGGTTAGCAGCGAGGTTAGCATTAACAGCACGGCGAACAACCCCAGAACGGTGGTTAGCCGCCAGCGACCCTTCCGAAGCTTCCCGGCCGACGCGACTTTTCTCGCCTCTGTCGTTTTCGGGGAGAAATCAGCGCCATCGGAAAAGTCGAGCGTATGCGAACCTGGAGTTTTCGGCCAGTTACTCCGAACTCCGGGGGGCGTAAGCTTGACCTTGAGCATGGACTCGGCGGAACCCCCCCTCAGGAGACGGTTCGGGCTAGGAAAACTGGACCTCCTTCCTCCTTCCTCTGGAGAAATGTCCTCCGTCGCTGCGCGGAAATCATTCTCCGACCACGAATTCTTGCGGCTTTTGAGGCGGCTGGCGGGAACGTACTGCGAATCGGGAGTGCCAGATGGCGAGCTGCTATTGGCCGCGCTCCGCAGGATGGGGCTCAAGCTTGGGGCGGCACTGGCCGCCCTCCGGAGGGGGGTGGTGGCACCTGGCGTCGCGGCCCCCCCAGAAGGGGGGCTTTCCGAGAAGCTGGACCGCCGCGTGCGAGACTGTGGGGAAGGGTGAAGCCGCCGGGGGGGGTTGGTCATGGAGGGATCCCAAGAGTGCCGCCGCCCCCTGGAAGCGATCCCTTCATCCCCCGCTTCTTCCAGTTCCTTTTCCTCGGGAACGATCTCGAAGGAGAGCGTTCGCACCGAGTCGCGGGTGCCCGAGAGTTGGCCCCCGGAATTTTGCCGCAGGGGGGGGGTCTGCGGCGGGAGGGGTGGTTTCCGCAGGTTTGGGGTGTCGGAACCAAACGGGCTGGCGCTGCGGAGGGGCGTTCGGTGAGGGGGCGTAACTCCGTCGGGATTGCTCGGGAATGCGGGGATTGACAAGGTCGGAGGTGGGGGCAAGCCGGGAGCAAACCGTTGGGTGGTGACATGTGGCGAGAACGAGAGTGTGCGTTGAGGGTTCAGCTCAGGAGTGCGCGCAGTGTCTTGCGGGTGGTTCAAAGTTTGCCCTCCGGTCCGAGAGTTGAGAACGGACGGCGGGTTGTTAGCCGCTGACGTCATCAGAGGAGACCGACCCTCGCCATTAGAGTTGATGGACTCGGCAATGCTAGCGCCTTGGTGCGAACAGGCCCTTTCGCTCGGAGGTGGGAATTGCCCACCTGGGAAAGCAGGATTTGGCGTGAGAAGGATCCCTCCAGCGTTCTGCCGTATTTGACTGAACCCAGGGCTTGCAAACTCAATTTGCGCCCCGCTCGGTTGAAATGCAAAGTCAGCTTGGGATGCTGCTGCTGCTGAAGGTTCCGCCTGGCGCTGCAGGTTCTCCCGGTCATCGTGTAGGGAACGACCCTCCTCTAGTTCCTTGTCCGCCATGGCTGATGGCCGTAACCACTGAAGCTGCCGGTAGGGCCTGCAAGATGTGTACAAAACCTGCCGATGAATGGTGGCGGATTGCTGTTCTCATATACTTCAAGTTGGCGGCTTGATCGGTTTGTCACTGCACCGCCAATGGCATCCAAAGCGCAAGACTGAAGAGTGTTCTGATAAAGACAATAACTCACTTTAACTTCAACATCAATTGGAGTATCGATCAGAGTGCCGCCATACAATCTAGCATGGCTGGAATTTTTGCTTTCAATCTATCTTCTCGGCAGCCTTCATAAGGGCTCATCTCTTACCACTCTCAATCCAGACCGTGCCGGCGGAGTGCGCCCCTCCAGCTCATCTCGAAAGGCTTTTCCACAATGCAGTGAGGTGCAAAATTGCTTCATCCATTGATGATGGCCTCTTGTCAACAACACTCCAATCAACCTGGAGGGCCGCGGCGTAGAGAGGGACTCAAGGAGGTGAGCAAAAGGAGGACACCATGCCTGCAGCCAAGCGTTGAGCAAGAACGGAGCTGGAGAGCGGGCTGGAGTCTGGAGAATGACCTTTCCAAGAGTTGATCAATTCAGGGTCTAGCTTCCGCATGCAGAATTAAACTCGAAGAAGATTATCTACTTCTGTTGGAATTTGAGTGCCTTTTAATATCTTAGCATATACAGTCTTAATATCCCTTCTCTTTTGCAAACCAGTATTGAACTGGACGATCATTAACGTGCATTATAACTGTGTATATTCGCTTGGCTTACCAACAAAGTTCCAGGCTTATATCAGTATGTGCAGAAGAGAAATAAATCGACTTGCTGCTCACACTCGGCAGTCAGATGTACAGGAGATTGGAACGAAGGCCCAATCCTAGAAGGCGCTTGAATTTGTAGAGAGAGGGAGCCAGGCCAGCAGCATTGAGAGGTTGAGACGCGAGCAAACATTGCTCAGCAGCTAGCACAACGACTAACCAGCTGCCACCAGCTGCTTCTGTTGCACCACCTTCAGGTATATTACTTCGTAGTTTCTCCTTTGAGAAGTTTTGTCAAGCATTCGCAATACCTAGGATATAGTGGCACAATGCCGACCTTGAAGCTGCAGACAAACGTCCCTGGCGACACGGTCACCACCTCTGACTTCCTGAAGGAGGCCAGCAAGGCAGTCGCGAAGATCATCGGCAAGCCGGAAGCGGTACGTCGGTTCCTTCTCTGTCTGAACAGCTTTTTTGCCGATTGTATCTTTCTTTGCTCCTTGAGTTGGCTACAGGGTGTGAGGTTGCACATGACTGGCTGCCACTTGTTGCGCTGCGCTGCTTGGAAAACTAAGGTGCTTAGCTCATTCTGACATCACCATGTACCATAGGGGCAACATTCACAATCTTCCCCCACCACATTCGGTGGACAGGAGGTAACAGGAAAGGAGAATCCGAGACTGCACTCAGGGGGATATACCGAACGACTGTCCTGGAGAATGGCTCCCATCCTCTACCCATGATTGCAGCATTGCTGCATCATCTTGTGGAACGGCATCGACAGTTGATTTCATGATTCAATGTAAAGCTTTGCGTCTGCCCAACCATACCCTGGGGGGCAAGATTCCCCCACTTCAAGTAATAGCAAAAACACCTGGAGTGGATTCAGATTGAGTTGAACTGCCCAAACCAGCCGGACTGACCACCCTGTGTTGTCGTGCAGTACGTTCTGGTCACCATACAGACTGGGGTCCCCACCACCTTTGCGTAAGTGTCAAGGCCCCATTGATGCTTTGAAAGCCCTCATCTGACCACTTATGATGACGTCTTCCCGAAATTGTTGAAATTGATAAGGAGCATTAGAGCTTGAATTTGAATGGCTGGGCGTTAGGCTACTTTTAACTTCTGCAAAGGTATTCGCCATGGCCCGCTTCATCTTAATTGGCACGAATGTTAAGTTTGTGGGCGGCATCCCCACTGTGGTTGTCTGGGTTCCCTGCAAACGCCCTTCTGACCATTTTAAGTAAACATCTGGAAGAACTTGAAGGCCTGTTACTCGGTCGGTTGGCCCCCAAGACGTATGCTTATCAGGCCTTTTCTATTGTACAAGTAAGCTTTGAGACACTGTGTACTGGCAAATTGCCAACTTGATGTGCGGGTTTCATCCCACTGATTGCAGGGGGACTGAGGAGCCCGCCGCATATGGCGAGATCATTTCCATCGGGGGCCTCAACCCCGACGTCAATCGAAAGCTGAGCGGAGCCATCGCTGAGTTGCTCCAAAAGCTGTTCAACATCCCGGCCAATAGATACTACATCAAGTTTTCTGACGTGGCAGTAAGTGCCAGCCGGCAACGTCTGGTTTTCCCGCTTGCTACTGACTGAATTTATAAGCCAGGCTCCCTTCAGATACGGGCTCGCTCTGTGGGGACCTGTTTCTTAGTAAACAAAGCGTCTTGCTGAGAGGAGGTACCCCTAGTAGCCTTCGTCGATCTCTGTCTCTGTGCTTGGAATGGGGAAGTAAGGACACAAGCAGGAGCCAGGATTGATTTCTTTCTTGTCTTCGTTGGGGCAGGCAGAAACCAGGGACCCTAGACATGTTCCCAGTTGTTTACATGCCTTGCATCAAGGCGTACCAGGATGACGTCAGCAGTAGCAGGTTAGGTTTCGCCTCCAGGTTCGTTTGAGATCGGGGTACCCTAATCTTGAGCCGTCTGGTGTTTCCGTCTAAGTTTTATTGAAAAGGTGTTTACGTTCTGCTGCGACATGCTTTTTCCATATCTATGAAAGGTTGACTCTTCTGCATACTTAGTCTGATAAAAGCTCACATACTACTGAATAGTATCTTTCCTTTGAGATGCTCCGGCCAAGAGATATTTGCATGCTAGCCTTACAGTCATTTCAATCAGAACAAGCATCTGTATCCAGTGGGGTTAAACAGCACTGGAGTTTTTCGTCGAGAGTATCCTGACAACATCTCTTTTTCTTTGACAGAGACCTGACTTCGGATGGAACGGGGGAACATTTTAGAAAGGTCAGCGATTCGTTTGGCCAAACTTTTGAAGCACGCATACATATATAAAGTTCGTCGACTTTCTGGGTAACACGTGATTGTGAACACACCCAGGAGCATCTGTCCGGACGCATCTGTCAGCTTTCAACGAAGCCTGCTCAGAGACTCTCAGTGTTGCGGTCATATCAAAATTTCCGGACAGCTCGATCTGGTTGCTGCAAGATAATTGACTGACGTTTGGGCCTAGCAAGATTTTTTTGTATCAGGATGAGCGGGCAATTCAAACGGCTCCATGCGGCCATTCTGATTGTGCATGTCGGAATATTTAGGGACTAAGGTGCATCAAAACAGCCTGTGAACCTTATTAATGTAGCGTGCAGTCTTGCAAACTGATAAGGTCACATGCAGCGGAGTCTATATCAGCCTTCAATGCAATCAAGCGTCATCATGACGCCTCCGATCGAGTGACCAGCCTGGATTGGCAGCTAAATTTTTGTTCTAAGCTAATCACGCATGCATAAGTTGATAATCGGATCATGAGTGACCACTACCATCCAACCGTTGAACTTGAATGAACCATTCAGCTCCGAGGCTCGAATTGGCGTTTACATAGGGCCATGTGCAGCTGCTAGGCGCGGTCGGCCGGCAATTTTTGTATTTACCTCTCATGGTGCTCATCGCCGGGAGCATTGGCAGGCTCATGCATGTGCACCGGACCGCGAAACAATTCAGCAGAAAGATCTGATGGTTGGCCATATATGGCATCGATGTACAATGGCTTGTCAGTGAGCGGCCCCGGCAGACGGAACAGGTTTGTCCAAAAGCGCCTATATAAAGGGCGACTTCAACACTCAAACCAGCGTGGTCTCACTCACTCGTCGGACCAGTCGTGGCATCACGCTGGCACTGAGTGATCTTCAGTAGTGCGCACATTTACGGGCATTTACCTGCTGATTGTCACCAATCCTTGTATGGCCCAACTCGAAGCACCTCCATGTCGAACTACTTGTTCGAGTAGAGCTGCCAAATCCGTCTACACAACGCAATCGCGTTCCTTTGACGCTCTTCTTGCACTTCGAAGGTCCAATCCGTTACCTCCTTTAGATTATCTGTCAACGGAATGTTGTTTGAGGTCCCCTGCCGGTTCTGCTTGCTGAAAATCTTCTCCTTCTTTTCCTTAAACCCTTGGTTCTTTGCTGCGGAGTTCTTCTTCCCCGATAACAGAACCAGGTTTCCCAGCTTATTCACGGCCTCATCGTACCGTCGATGGTCCTTTAGGAGCTCCTTCCATCCTGCGTCATCCGGGTTTTGCGGTGCCACGTGTTCCACGGACAGATTCGTCTCCAGGTACAAGTCGGCATACTTTGCACCCCCCTGAATCGTGTCAAACTCGTTCAGGCGCATCAGCAGGAGCTTCACGAGCCTACTCTGCCGGCTGCTTGTGTAGAGCGGCTTCTCGAGCGCCTCGAGAAACTCCTCAATCTCCTTGTGAGACAGATCCAGAGGCAAGCCTTCCCAGATGCTTCCCGACACGCTCGTTAGCCCGCGTTTCGTTGCAATGTCCCAACTGTCCAGCACCGTTTTGTAGCGCTCGTCTTGCAGCTTGACGCTCCAGCCGCGCACAAGCATGAACATCGAGAGCCGGTCGAGCTTCTCGAGGGTCTGCAAGAGGGCCCCGCTGTGATGGGCGAAGTCCTTGAACGCGAGAATCGCGACGGGGGCCCACCCGGGGAGCGTCCGTCCGTACCCCGGCTTGACCCTGCACGTGACACACAAGTTGAGCTTGTCAAAGGTACATACAAGCAGTGAGCAGGCAATGACAATTTTTGCTTTCCAGTTGGGGAGCTTCTATCCCACACGTCCACAAAAGGAAGGAACGGATATTCCCTGGAGGAATACGTAATTGACAAAAGTCGACAGCTCATTTGGGACTGCAGATCTAGCTACCGTCTCTAGGAACCAGTTCCGGGAAGCGGGAACGTTTCCTGACAAAAAGTGCTTACTGCCTAGGTTACGTTTGGCAGTTCTCTGCAGACCCCTCAAACAAGTGTACGCGTTTGGGAACCAGGTTCTCTTACAACGGAGTGATGCAGGACAATAAGTATCAGATACGTTACATCTTAAGTACCCCTTTCCGATCCAGCGCCACCGCATCATCAAACGATCCCGTATGAGCCTGTTAAGGCCTGCCTTTCGCTGCCTTGCGAGTTTCACAATACTCACCGCCAGAGCAACCGCCGGAAGGTCTCAATCTCCCTCGCCTCCGTTTCGGAGCTGCACGTGTACCCCCCTTTCAATAGCTCCTCGTACGTCCTTGCGAATGGAAGCAGGATTTTGTCTAGAAACTGCGGCCCTTCTAGTTGGAAGTGGGCGTACGTTTTTGTGAACTCCTCCATCTCATCCTTGCATGGCTTGTCGAGGTAGATGAAAGACAGCACCTTGAAGGTGGCCGACAGATGGTCACGCCCAGCCTCGTCCCACTTTTTGTCAAAATCGTCCTGCAAATAGTTCATCGGAGTTGATGGTATTAGACTTCAAGGTGCGGAACAGCGGACCTGAGCGATTCGAACGAAAGACTGACCGTTTGCAACCGGTTGCTGAAGCGATTCCATGGTCAATCAAACAGATTTACGAAAGACAACGATCAGTTTTGATATGAGGTTGTCGAAGACAACCATCTGGACAAAGGAAAGTGTTAGCATAGAATCTCTAGGTGGAGAGATAATCAACGAAGCTTCCCGAATTCGTTAAGTAGCATTCACATCTTTGGGGTGCTAGGAGTAGGCTGTGTCGCTATATTAGGGCTCAAATCAAGATGGAATCCAGCCAGCGAACCGTCAGAAACAGATGTAATCCTCAAGGCTCAAACCTTATTCAACACGTGCTTGGGGAAAGGCCATCTTGAGCTTCCTCTGGGTGCACACTTGAATGACTAACGGTAGATAAGCAGAGAAGTTTTGTTTGACAATCTACCGCTCCTACTCTCCGCTGTTGCTCTAGACAGCCTCCCACTGATCTCCAGAAGAAAAGGGGGACTTTAGCCATAAAAGAACTTCGTCAGAAAAGCTGACCTGCTGTTCCTCAGGAATACTCTCCCACATGGTGGCCTTGACTATGTCGATGGACTCCAGGTCGAGCCCTCTGTTGCTGGTAACTTTGAAGAACTTGATGGCGTCGTTGTGGGAGCTGCAGTGGCTCAGCAGCACCAGCACCTTCTGCAGCATGTACCTATAGAGGTCGATGCACTCGTCCACATCCCTCTCCCGAATCTGCGACCAGATGTACTGGACGCAAAGAGCTAGTACTCGTTAGAAATTCTGCAGTACGATTTTGAAAACGAGCTCAACAGGCCTGAACCTTTTGCATGTCAAATTGTTTGCTTGATGATTGTTTGGATGCTTGAATTCGAAAAGCCCCGGTACATGAGACAAGAGATGCACTTGTGGACTGAAGACGGATGTCCCAATAAAGAATATCCCTATCCCCGTTATTGCGGTTTGACAACCGCAAAAAATGCACGAGCATCTTCTACGACCCTGACAAATTGTTGGATGATTCCACCTTTCTTTGCTCTCAGCCGGATAGCTATAGGCGCACGTACGTCCTTAAAGCAGCTTTAAGAACTGTGGTTTGATTGGTCCAGAAATCAGTTGTCAGCCCCTTTCAATGACGAGGCAAGCAAAGTCAAGCAGCATGAATAGTCAAGCTTACCTGCAGATTCTGCCAAATGTTCTGCTGGGTCTCCCCTTTCAACACCTTTGCATCATAGTCCTGCCTGGTGAATTTTACTGGGTCTTGGAGCAGGTCATTGAAGAACTCTGCATCCTTTCTTTTGAGCTCAACCCTTGGTGCTGGGCTTCTCTGTGTACCCACGTCCCCCTCGTCCCATAGCGCTTCAGCCAACTTCTTAGCGAGCTTTTCGATCTCGGCTCGTTTTGCAGGCAACAGCTCATTGCTTTCTAGCTCCATTTCCAGCCGGCATTTCAGAGCGGCAAAAATAAGGCAGAGGGTCACCAGACGCTGCTGGCCATCCACCATGGACAGCTTGTTGGTCAGTGAGTCAATGGGAGGGCCTCGTGCCACTGTGACGAGGCCCAGGTGGCATTGACTCCGTTCACTGCATTGGATCAGGAACAGACGGGTTCGACAGTTGCGACATGAGAAGAGAAGAGTACCCGACATTGACTAACAGCTTCCTAGAAATACCTTAACGCTCAAAGCCGTGCAGTTCCGACAGAGACTGTTTTCTCAATCTTGCACACATGATGAGAGGATTTTCAATCGCTTTACCAATGCAGATTATGGACAGAACTATGCAGGCACTGTGTGCGGATTGAGGCTTCGCTTTAGTAGGTTCTGGTCCTGGAAGCCATGTGCTAATCAGGTGTGAATCCATTTTTCTACACAAAGCAAGAAATAAAGAGAGAGGAACAAAGTTCACGACCCCAACAAAGTACCCAGCAATAGAAGACGAGAGCCCGCACCTGATCTGAACGCTGCCTTGATTTGCTGCTTCCCACAAATCTGAAAGGAGATCCTCAGCATGCTCCTTCTGCCACGAGTAAGGCCTTTGATATGCCGGTAAGACAAAGAAGTGATTTTCGTCAAACAGCTTTAAGAGGACTGTCTGCTTTGCGTCCATCTGAGTTGCTTCCATGTTTGATACATCACCCTGACCTGCAAAAGCTTGAGCATTTTCTAAAACCCTTTGGCGGACACGAGGAGCAGAAGTCAGCCCTTTAAATCCTAACAGAGGTCCATTAAGTGCATCTTTCCCAGAGGTTCGATGTTCTGGTGAGACGACCCTGAGGTTGTGGCCACCAGCAATACGATGTTGACCTGTGCCGCCCAAGTGTCGACGGCAGGATCGAAGAGGCACTTTAGCTCTCTGCAAAGCTGCTGTTACGTTGGCAGATGAAAAATTCTGGGATGAGGAAAGATAATCAGATCTATGGCTTCTTGCTTGATTAACTCTGCCGTCGAAATTTCGGGTAAGGGGGCTCCCACTGCCAGACTTGGAGGCGTTCTTGCATGCCTGAGTTGCCATGACTTCAATGCTCAGCTGAATTCTAGATCGGAAAGCGCTTGCCCGACTCTTGTGGACTGTCCTGCGCTTGCATCCCCCTCTGAAGGCTTACCAGCATGGCAGCAATGCAGCATTATCCAGCATTATCTATTAGCGAGCCTCCAGGGGAAGAACTCACTAGATCTCTTGCGTACTGAACTGTTCTCGCATCTCGTTGCAATGCGCATTTCATGACCCCTCATTCATGAAAATAGGCACCCGGGGGACGATTTGGGTTAGCTAGGTTGGTTAGGGTGGAAATGGTTGGAATGGGTAAGAGTGCGCGGGTGATGTTCTTGGTTAGGGCCTTGACTCTAAGTTGCCCGGGGCTCGATCTGCATCTTCGTAAATTAGCGGGTACCATTACCGTGTCAATGGCACTGGTTTTGCCGGGAATTCAAGTTTGAACTTGGAGCTGCTGCATCAGCGGATGTGGCACTTTCCTCAACACTGATTGGTTTGCATGCCAGCTCCGTAACATTGTTAGCCGTCGATGAGATTACCACGTGGCTATCCACTTTTGGCGGGACCAATTCGGTTGACCCTTTCTGCACTAGCCTCTGGGCACTGGTGGCAGCCTCTGATTCAGCCTAGGTAATTCAGGCTCAGGGTTCGCAGTCCAGATCTCCAATGGGCTGTGGCACTTTGAGAACTCCTTGCGATCTTGACGCTTGTTGAAGGTGGCGAAGCGAACGTATTGAGACGTATTGAGACGTATTGAGCGTGCCTAACTGAGAGCTGGGTGCATGGTGGCACATTGCTGGCAGCTGGCCTTTTGTGTACAGTTGTGTCTCGAGCGGAAGCATCTGCAAGTGGGAGGAAGCAACGTCCTAGCGTCAAGACTCATGTCCAACAACACCTGATCTTTCTGTTTCTCGATTGGATTTGGAAAGATGCACTCCTCAAAGGTGCATGAACGCTGGCCCAGCGGGCAATGCATCGAAGCTTGGTGGCCTCTGGACAAGTGCTGGTACCGCGCAACAGTGTTGCAGTCGGTCGCTTGCACCAAGAAGCAGTTGGTGCTGTACGAAGATGGCGACGCAGAGGAGCTGGTTTTGGCTGAGCAGGAGCAGCAAGGCTTGATCCGGACAGTACCAGAACCGCAGCTTAATCTGCGCCAGAACCTGGTGACTGTGCATAAGCACCTGGCTTTGAATCTGGCAAATGAGGGATGGCACTTCTGCACCAGGTAAGTTGACAGACTCTCACATATCTTGCATCAGAATCCTGCTGACGAATATGTTTATGTTGCCGGGAAATCGTTTGCAACAACCACCATAAAGTCCTGTTGCAGGCCATGTCAAAACCCTCTCTTTCGGTGCCCAGATGCTCCTCAGCTCTTCCATCTTTTCAAGGTACACAGAGTTGTGCATTTGGGTCCAGAAGCCCTCTTTCTTAATCAGTCGGCCGCATGACCTCATGAGCTTATGAAACTCTCCGCGCTGGAATTGCTGTCAGTTGCATGCATCTCTTCCTGGTGGTCATGAGCTGGTCATGGTTGTTTTCCCTACAGTAAAGTGGCATTCCAACTTAGTTGTTCAGCTCCTGAAGGCCTTTGAATGCCACATTGTAGACGCTTTCATCAAGTCTCTAGCTGTGGCAGCAATTGCTTTCTGGCAATCTGGATTCTGACCTGATTCTGAAGCTCAGGTGGCACCCTAACACTTCCGTTCACTCTCCGTACGAGTAAAATATTACTTTTGCGCTGACTGGCCAGGTCTGAATATCTTCCTCGATCATCAGGATCGATGAAGCTTAATAAAATCAGCCTATGCTGGTTGCCTCTAACAACCGCCTGCGCAGCCATCCTGTCTTTCCTGCGGCAACTTCAACGTACAGAAGCTGCCACGTACCCAATCTAGATTTCATCTTCGTCCTCTGTGACACCTTGTTAATCTGCATCTGGCTCATTCTCACCAGGTGCGACCAGACCCTGGAAAGCAAGCACTTTCCCTGCCCCTGCAATCAGCCCATCAGCTTGCTCAGCGATGATGAGGAGGAGGAGAGCAGCCAGACACTGATGTGGGGGGGTCAAATCCTGAGGGCGGAGACCCCCTCGGCAATGAATCGGAGGCAGTGTCATGGATGCTTTGTGTCAGGAGGCGTCCAGCTTGGCGCGTCTGCTTGTCCAAATTGTGGGACAGACCTGACCCCAAGGAGAACAAGAATTGGGCACTTGATGTCCCCAAAGGGTGAGCATGTGATTCTTTTCTCAGCTTCACTCCTCTTTTTCTTTTCTCTTTCTGCCCTTATGAAGCTGTTGACTGATCTTTGTATTATTGGGGTGTTTGCACAATCAAAGGTGATGCATTGCACAGTACCTTACACGGTCTGAACGGCTCTCTCAGCGCCCGAGTATGACTGGATCACATGCTGATGCAAAGCTGAACCTTCTGAAGCATCACCCGCCTGAGTTCCTGGATGAGCCATGGCGCCTATTGGACACATTGACAAGCAGAGTGAAAATGAAACCCTGATCACATGCCACTCATGGTTTGACTACATGAACAGCTGCAGCTTTGCCCAACTGCTTCCACTCCAGGCTGAACCACTTACATCTTTTGTAGCAAACCGGCTCAAAATGCCATCAGGCTTGCTTGACTGCGGTATCCTTAATAAAGTGCTTCGATCTGCAGCTGCGTCGTCTGGCGCCTCCGGTGTCTTCACTGGGCAAGTCCTTCGGGCAAGTCCTATCGACAGCGGTCAGCAGCAAGCCCCCAAGGCCACTTCCGAAAAGGGCGTGAAGACAACACAGTGCGGGGGTCAGAGCGGGTTGTCTGTGAACGCGGGCCGGTTGCATCCGGAGGGCCAAAGGGGCGTGAGAGGCGCATTTGCGGGGGTGTCCAGAGGAGTTAAGAAGGAAGCAGAAGAGGTCGAGGGTCCAAAGACGAGAACCGTCAGAGGCGCCTTCGGGGGGGTTGCCAAAGTCGTCAAGAAGGAAGTGGAGGAGAGCAGATTCAGGATGGGGAATGTTCTGGCAGACTGCCAACGAATCCAGGGCGCTGGACGAAGCTCAGGGAAGGAGTATGAGCAGGGCGCACAAGATGGGGCGCCTGGAACGGAAACAGGGACTCGTGTGCTGAGCCCATCCCCAAACTCAGCCTTGCCCATCGAAAACAGGTCGCAAGCGGCTTCAGCACCTGATTACACTGGGGAGGCTGTGACCGGGTCCATCCCGCAGATCGTTGGCAAGGTTGAGACGGGCGGAACTGGGGGAAGCAGTGCTGTTTTGGACAAAGGAAACGAGGCTCGGGGCGACGAACGGAGGGTAGTGCGGGAGAGGGGCCAGGCTGTTGAAGGGGGTTGCTCTGAGGAGAAGAGGATTGTGACATTGACGGAGCTGCTGAAGGGTAAGATTGCATGTGCTTCTTGCTCGTTTCGCTACCAACGAGTCTGTCTTGAGGTTCTTTTCGACTAGAACCCGCTAGGCTCTCAGAATTTTCATCTGTAGTCCAAGTGCGGTCTGGTACTCTGACATTCAGCAAAGCTGTATGCCAGGTCGCTTCTGATGAGTGCACGTGGTCACACAGGGTCATTCCATTGAGTCGATAAGGCAGATGAGCCCAAGATGTATGATCCGTTCAGAATGACATCAAGGCACACTGTTTCCAGGCAGTCCGGTAGTCATAGTTGTCGCTAGCAGTCTTGTTACCAGTTTTGCTGCAGCTTGCGCGTAGAAACATAGGTCCTCTGCTCGCATCCGGTGCCTGACGGTACATTCTTCCCCCTCCCACACCACTCTCTTAAACAATCAAATGCATCTCAATTCAGTAAACTGTTTTTCTCCTTTTCAGCCACGGCCTTCGAGGCCCCGACCTGCTCCGAAGCCGCATCTGCAGCTCTTCCCCTCTCCAACGACTCGGCCCCGGCGGACCTCAGCCCTAACCCAGAGGACTTAAGCCCCAAACCCTCTGTTAACCCGTCCCGCACCCCCCAAAAAGCGTCAGTGGGCGCCAATCTAGACGAGAGCAGCCCACTGGCCCCTTTCGATGCTGGGCACTTTTCGGATGAGCGCCCACTATCAAACGCTGGCGAGTCAGCAGGCCCAGACAATGTCCTTCCGGAGGGGTTGGGCGAAAGACCAGTCTCGGACAGCTATCTCGGCCGGGGAGGATCAGACGCCGGGGCCGTTTCGGAGTCGCTGCCTTGTTCCGGGAATGTGGATATCGGGGCAGCTTCCACTACTAAGCGACCTGACGGGGAGGCTTGTTCGGACGGGTTCCCTTGCCTGCGGGACTTGGACACCGGGGCACGCCCGGACGGTTCTCCTTGTTTGATGGTTTCAGACACCGGGGCTGGGTCGATCAGAGTACTCGCTTCAGTGGCTTTCGATGCGGGAGCAACCCCAGAGCCCGGGGCGGTTTCGACAGGTGGCGCAAGTCCCGGGACTGGGGCTGCTCTGGGCGCCAAGGTGGTTTTCGATGCCGAGGCGGTTCTGGGCGCCGAAGCTGTTTCGGACTGTGAGGCACTTTCGGACGCTGAGGACATACCTGATGCCAAAGCGAACCCAGGTGCTGGCGCCGGCGCCGGCGCAGTGACAAACCCTGGGGTGATGTTGGACGCTGCAGAGAGATCGGACGCCGAAGCAACTTCGGACGCCGGGACCGTGTCGGACGCCTCCTGCTTGAGCTTTGCGTCCGCTCAGCAGGATTGGCAAGCCGGGGGTTCCAGTCCCGCGACGAACGGTGACAAGGCCCAGGAGTGCGCTCCGCATTTGGCAGACCCCTTGGTAAACCCGGCGCGCCAGTTCGCCCCGGAAACCTCAAGCCCTGCGTCGATTTTCTGTCTGGACGGCGCGTCTGCGGTCATGCCTGTGAAGCGCAGGTCAAATGCACCGGGGCTAGCGTCTCTGGTAACTGAATCGGCCCCCAGGGGGGGTGGGGCCAAAGACGGTGTCCTGACCCCCTGCAATCAGAACCCGAAGGCGGGAAAGTCGGAGATTCTGGAGAGCATGTTCGGGCAGGGGGGCTCTCAATGCAGCAGCGAACAGCGCCCCTCGGACCGAACAGGAGAGGACGTCGGAAGGCGTGCATCAGCGCGGCTTGCGGGGGGGGCTCCTAAGAGCACAAGCCTTTCTCACGGGTTGGGTTATCTTGGGGCACCGCTGGCGGCATTATCGGGACTGGGGTGGGCTCCTTGGGGGGGGGAGAGCGAGGTCCAGTTTCTGGGCACAGCTAAGGAAGTTGAGAAAGAGAAAGCCCGGTCGGCTGTCGCCGAGGTGGGGTCAAACGTCGCTCGTCAGGAACCCCCCGAACCTGGACGGACGCTGCGCTTGTGGCAGAGCCTTAAGCAGCAGTTCTATGCCAAGACTGCTGCCAACCCCAGTTCCGCCGAGTTGGAAAAGCGGGCGGCGAGCTGTGACGGGAAACGCAGTGTGGAGTCCCTCGCTGGCGGACCTTGGAGCGCCAAGTTTGACACCTGCTCGGACTTCAGCCTGCCAAGCGACTGGGTCCGTGACGTCACCTCGCCCCGGGGCACTGACGTCACTCGGGGCTCCCGTGTCTGGAAGTCGGTTGGAAGGCGGGCGAGTAGAGAGTCGGTCGGGGCTACGGAGGCGGACGCGGCTGGGACGAAAGCGGAACCGGAGCAAGGTTGCCTGCAAACGGAACCGGAACAGGGCGGAAAGGAGGCGGAAGGGGCTGCGTTGACAAAAGAGACCGGTGCGTTCGTAGGACAGAGCGCCTCGGAAGTGGAAACCGAGAAAACACGGGTCCGGAAGGAAGAGGACCGCTTGAGCCCGAAAATCAAGGAGGCTCCGTTAGGATTGGCGGGATGCCGGCCCGCCGCGGGCGCAGAAGCGACGGGACTGAAGCTTGAACCAGAACTGGGACTGCAGCAAGAAGGGGAACCAGATCGAACGCGAGCGGTCGGATCTGCCATCCAGGAGGAGGGAACGGAAGCCGGGCGAACGGATGATGAGGCAGAGGGGGTTACGGACGATATGCTGGCGGCGGCGTTGGGTGACGTGGATCAACTGATCGCGGAACATGAGCAGGTGGAAAATGTCTCCATCCTGATCTGCAATTACAATGTTTAGAACTCTAGAAGCCGTTTTCAAGGTCTGCTTCTTTCTAGGAACAGAAGTTTCAAATGGAGTGCCTGACCGTATTTTGCTGCAGCACTTATCTTACTGCATTCGGTCATCCTTTTAGAAACTTGTCTTGGTCTTATGCAAATCTCGGCCGACTTCAAGAGACGTGCGAGCTGGTGTTTTCACAAGGTGACTTCAGCGTTAATTTTGATTCCATTTCATTGGACACTGTAGCTTCCTTTGACACCAACTTTGGCACCAACTGCGACACTTGTCTCATGTTGAAGCATTCGAAGCTCAGAGTTTTTCAGATTTCATTAGACGTTTCAAAGCGGTCGCTTACCAATCTCGTCTTGACCTTTGTTTGCCAGGCGTCCGATGAGTTCGCTTCCGCCAGTCCCCAAATCAGTGCCCACTTCGGCAGTCCCCTGTGCCGCTTCCCCCCAAGCGACGCACTGCCCGAGCTGCGGCTAAAACGCAAGCGGTCCTCTGCGCCCCGGAAGCCGCCACGTCGCAGCCCACAGACGAAGCAAACAGATGACGAAGAGGTGGTTGAGGTTCGAAGCCCCCAATGGCAGGACGGCCGAAACTCGGGGCTGGTCAGTCCGGACGGGAGCGTGTGCCGCGGGCGCATAAGGCGCGTGCCGGACGTGTACCGGACGTCCGCGTCGCTCGAGTTTCGGGTGGAGGACCAGGTGGGGCTGAAGTCGCCCCTCGGAAGCGAGGCGACGTCGGGGAAAAAGAAGCGGAAGGGGGAGCTGAAGTCTCCTTTCGAAGAGGAGGCGACGTCGGAAAACAGAAGAAGAAAGGGAGGGGCGAAAGTTGCGAATGAAGGGGTGTTAGGCGCAGTGAGCGGCGAGAATGGAGGAAAGGCGACGCTGGAGAAGAGGAAGGAGGAAGGAGTGTCGGAAGCCGTGAGGGGAGGGGAGGGGGGAATTGCAGCAATAGTAAAGCACGGAGGGAAAGAGGTGTCGAAGAGAGAAGAGAAGACTGGCGTAACCATTGCCGGCCTGGCTTGCAACGGTGGGGACGTCGACGATGGGGGCGTGAGCGGCACAGCAAGCGGCACTCACGAGGAAACGGCGACGGAGAGTAAGGGAGTATCGAAAGCCATGATGAAACCGGCGGCGACCGGTGCACCGAGCAGTGGAGCCGACGACGGGGCGCGGTTGGAGGGGCAGAAAAGAGAAAAGGTGGGCATTGCGAGTGGCGGACGCTTGGAGGGTGGCCTCGCTGACGTCACCGCTGCGACCGGGGGCAGCGGAAAGAAGCGGAGGACGAAGCGGAAGAGAGCGGCGGGGGCGGGGGGTGTCGTTTCGGGGGGGTCGGAAGGAGGACTGCAAACGGAAAGTATGGCGGGGGGAGCTTCGACGGAGTACGGGGGTCTGGAGCGTGGGCTTTGGGAAGGGCTGCTAAGGGGGCTTCAAGAAAGGGAGGGAGAAGTTACCTCTTCCACCGACGGTGGCCGGAATGCTGCAAAGACCGGTGATGTTTGGAAACATGGTGAGGCAGATTGCTTGGGAGAGGGGAGTCCCGAGGAGAGTAACCGGTCGCTTACGGACGTCGAAACTTTTGACAAAGACGAGCGGAGACCTGCCCAGGGGATCCCTCGTGGGGAAGAACGGGTTGCTCCGAGAAACGGGGAAGGGGGATGCATCTCCGAGGTAAGTGGCGGCATGGAGTGGGGGCAGAAGCGGAAACGCGCCCGGGGTGCGGACGTCGGCGCAGACCTGGACGGGCTATCCGGGTGTCCGAAAGCGGACGGTGGCTTATTCGTTCGTGCAGCAGATCTGAAAGCCGGTCAGAAGCTTGACGGCTTGAGCGACTGCGGCGCTGGAATCGCCGAGACTGCCCTAAGCAAGGACGCGGAAGCTTCTGAGGGAGGGAAGGGGGGAGAGGAGATGGGCGGAGCAAAGGGGGGAGCAGAGGAGAATGAAGAGCAAAAAGGGGGAGAAAAGGGAGAGGTAGAGCAAGTGAGCGGAGTTGAGAGGAAGGGGGAGAGAGGCGCCGAGGCAAAGATGGAGGCACATAGAGAGGACCGTGAGACGAAGGAAGAGAGAATAGGAAAAAGAAAGAAGACGGAAGATCTGGAAAGGAAAGCAGGGACCGCGGGAGGAGTAGCGGATAGGACTCCGTCATCGGGAGTTGATGACGTGGACTGGGAAGAGGCGTCCCTGAGTCTGAAGCCCCTGAGTCCCCCGCTGTCGCCGTTCCAGCTGAGACTGGCCCAAAGCCCTGGGCTCCAGTCAGAGGGATCCCCTTCCAAGTGCCTCCCCGAGCTCCTTCCAGGTTCGCAGCTACATGTCGACCCGGTTCCGCCGGACTGCGGAGAACAATCCAAAGCCGGAGGCGACGTCATGCTGAAGTTAATGCCGGGTGGACTCCTGGCGCTTCCCCGGCTGGTCGAGGAGTCGCCGTCCCCGCTGCCCCGTCAGACAGTGCCAGCTGGCAGCCCCTCAGTCGGCGCTCAAACCCTTCAAATCCTGCCGCCCAGCGACAACCCCTTGCCGGCGGTTTTCGGCGACGCAGCGAGCGTTGCTCCCTTCCAGATCCCCAAATTCGGCCAGGAAAGCCTTCCTGCGATTGGTTCAGCAGGCGGCGTGCAAGATCCGGATTCCGCTTCAAAGGAGCCCCCGCAAAGCCCCCGGGTTGCTCCGCTACAAACTGCCCAGCTCCTAAGCACGCCCCCCCGGAACCAGGGGGCCCAAACCGCCCAGCAAACGGCCCCCCGGAGCTGCCAAACGTCGACCTCGGAAACTGCCCACCTTCTAAGCACACCTCCCCGGAACCAGGGGGCCCCAACCGCCCAGGAAACGCCCCCCCGGAGCTGCGAAACGTCGACTTGCCCGGTGGACCCGGCCTTCGGCCCTACCCCAGAGAGCAAGCACAAGCGCCGGCGGATGTCGTTTTCCCCGGCCGTTAAAAAGCGCCTCGTCTCGCTGGCCAGCCCGCTGTCTCAGACCGACGCCGATGATACGGACGCGTTCTGTGCCCCAAGGGGATCCCCCTACTTCGCGCGCAAACGGCGGTCAGAAAACCGGGTTGACGAAAACCGAGCTAGCGACTCCCGATCGTTGCAGCGCCAATCGGAAGTGGGCAGCGTGAGCCGCGACTCCGAAGTGGGGGCTTCCGAGTCGGATCTGTCGTTTTCGGGGGGGCAACCGAGCTGGGGAGCTGAGGGGGGGAATGGTGAGAGGCCATCCCCCCAGACGAAGCGTGCGAAATTCAGCTTGTGGCTGGATGAGGGGACGCCGACAAAAGCGGCGCTGGTGGAGAGTCCGCTGGAGCTGTCCGTCCGAGACGGACAAAGTGTGGAAAACGGAACGGATGACCCCGGAAAGTGGTGGAACGAACTTCGGGGGAGTGAGCCGCTCAAAGCACACACTTTCGGCGGTGCCAATAACAGAGACTTGAGCGAAGCAGCCTTGGGGGACAGGAACAGCCCTAACTGGGGCCCCCCCAAAGGAGACAAGTCGCAACTCCGTGCGACAGAGTGGGCGGAAGGCGATTTGTTGGGCGAAAACGGAACGCCGGGCGTCGAACGGTGGCTGACGCTTCCGGAGGGGACTGGTTTCGACGACGAAACGGGGCCCCGGGTGGATAAACCGGGCGCAGGCCGCCAGCTGAAGACGGGTGTAAAGATGCCCGGTGAAAGTGCACGGGAGAGGGGCGTGGACAGATTGAGGGAGAACTTATCCAGGACTTTGGAGAGGGTGGGGGTGAAACTGGCGAAAGCGGATGGTGAGAGCGGGGCGCAACGGGAGTCACAGGTGAGATTCGCAACGTGAATCTTAATAAACTTTCTGAGAATTCCACCATGCGGAATCAATTGACTGTTCGTCCGCTAAACGTGCGATCATTCTACATTCCGGACTAGGCTTTGCAATTGCAGAAGTGTGAGGCTTGATGAATGGACAGGAGACTCGACATGTTCTGATGGAAGCGGTTTGCATCAAGATAGGAACTGCCTTTCCACACACCCCCGCCGGTCTAGATTCCGCAGCACGCCCTGACCATGCTTTAAGCGCGTTCTAAATGCGTATCCGTCGATTTTTTGCTTGCCAGGAGGGTCAAGCTCAACCCAAGCCGGTCAGGCTAGGGCTTCCTTCCGGCAGCCGCACACGTAAGCCGCCCTGCTCACTTATGCCGGAACTTTTCAGTCGGCATAGAGACGCTGATTGTTGAAGCCAAACATAAATATGGTGCAGTAAACGAATCGCTGAGCAGTGCCCAATGTAGCAAAGGTCGTTGGCAGGCAATTACGCGGTTTCTAATGTCAACATAACTGCTGATGTTTCAATGCCCGTGTTACATCTGGTTGCGGAGACGTTGGCTTCCGGCGTATCTTGGCGGTTTGTCGCATGGGCTGTGCGTGGTCAGCTCAAATCCCGCTTGGAAATATTACTCCAATTGCTTTACCCTACGGTATAAAGTGGATGGTCTTTCAGAATCAGTCCCTCTTTCTTCGGCTCGTCATCCATCTCTGTGGGTGGTCTGAGCCAAACAAGGCTGACCTTACGATTGATTGAATGCATCAAGTTGTGCGAGACCCATATGCTGACGTTGCGCTGACGCCACCGTCATCTTTCCGTTCCCAGGGCTACTCCCCGGGCTGCACCCCGAGTCAATCGAATGCGACAGCCCGGGTGCCAAAGGCCACTCGTGGGATCCCCCAAACGAACTCAAACATGCCCGGGGGATCCCCCACAAATTCCAGCCAAGCCGCCCCTTCTCTCTGCGGGTCGGCGAGTCCGAGGTGCAACCGGTTAAAGCTCAAACCGGGGAAGCGTACCGACCGTCAAACTCCGGTGTTAGTAGGGGATCTGACGGGGCCCCTCAACCGGTGAAACTCTCACGTAGCTTGCGTCTGCTCCAAGCGGCAAAGGACATCGCCGATAAACGCGCCGAAGCAGAGAAGCGCGCCGCAGATAATCCGAACCCGAGCCCGATAACCCTCCCGATAACCCTCCTTAACCAGAACAGGGGTTTGGGTCAGTTTGATTGGACAGGAAGCGACAGCCCAGTAGGTTTGAGGGGCATAGGCGAACGGGCCAGAGGGATAAGCGGACGGGAGAGGGATATAAGCGGGGGTGAAAAGGGGATAGGGAGGCGGCCGAGTCTGGACGAGGTTACGAGGGAGAACACGCGGCTCAACTCGTTCCGGTTGCACTTCCCGCCCCTTCCCCCGGTGGTCAGGAAGAAGAAGCGACGGCGGTTTGTCATGCGCATGAAGAACGCACCCTGTAACCGGTCCGGTAACGAGTCCCTTAACCCGTCCGGTAACGAGGCCCTTAACTCACCTAGCAACGGGGCCAAAGTCGGAAGCAATCCGTCCGAATCAGGGGGAAACAAAATCGCAAAGGGGGTGGTCTCGCCTGGCGTTTCTCCGCCCGGGGAGGCGATTCACACCTCGCCCAATTTTGCACTCGCCTTTCCCGAGTGTGTCAAGTCGGCAACCCACCTCCCCGATTCCCCCTTGTCACCCAGCCCCCTGAAAGCCATCCCCTTCTCCTTGTTGCTCGACCTGTCCCCCTCTCCGGAAAAGGCCAGCAGCGACTCTGATGACGTCACTTCGGGTCCGGTGACGTCGGATGACGTCACTTCTCAGGACAACGGCCCCCCCAGGCAAAGGCCCTCCGTAAGCGGCGGGTCAATGAGGAAGGAGAGCCCCGTCCTCAAGGGCCCCGCAGGCTGCGGCAGCCCCCTGCGAACCTCTAGAGGTTCCGGGTGCCCGAAAAAGAGGGCGGGGACCTCGGGGGGAACTCTGAAGGGTCCCCAAGTTTCTTGGGGCGCGGCTGCGGCCGAGCCCTGGGGAAGCGAGGGCCCGCAAGCCCTGAGGGGTTTGCAGCCCGGAACCACTTCGGTTAAGGGGATCCTTAAGAGAAGGTCAAGCTTGTCGGGCGACTCTGGGCCCCAGTCTCGGAGCGTTAAGTCGCCGGAAACAGTGAGCAGAGGGGCGGAGGAGGCCGTTTCTGGGGCCTCATTGGAGGGTGAGTTTCCCAACTGACAAATCTGAGTTGAAGGAAGGCCGGACATGGGTAAAACATGAAGGTTATTGGAATTGGCTGATCGGGATCGCGTATTGAATATTTCGTTGTTTTCGTGGGGGAAATCAGAGACACCCATCTAACAAAATGAGTGATCACCATCAATATATTGGTGGTTAAGCAGTTTCATTCAAGGAGGAAACTGATCAAACCCCATTCAGTCAACCATCACTTTGCCACCAGTTTATCGAACAAACTCATTCAGTCTGGTTTTGCTTTCTTCCCCTGCAGGTAAGGCGCTCGAAGGTGCTGAGGTCACGCTCGGCGCTGTCTCGACACCTCCAGACTCGCAGTCACGGGTGAGTTTCCGCTCTGGTTGACAACCTCTATCTCCATGCAAATCGTCTTTCTATTCTTTTCCCCGGCGAGCCTTTCAAAGTCAGACAAACAAGTGCCTCCTACAATGCAAATCGTCTTTCCATTCTTGTCCCTGGCAAACCTTTCAATGACACACAAACAGGTATTCAATGACTCCCAAATTTTTGACTCATGTGAATGAGTCGAGAAGAGCACTTTTCGCGTTGTTGCAAGTCAACTGGGTCAGATCAAGCCGTCATCATCAGCCGTCATCTGCAAAAGGATACTCGCGATACCGAAGTTCGTGATGACCATTAGTTTTCAGGATCAACCGAATGTCGTGGGCTTGCACACGAGGCATCATCAGTGAGGAAGGATTGTTCAGGGCTTCCCTCGGCCGCAGACAAACCTCGGCGACTTCGTGTCTGCGACAGGACTTTCCCATATTGATCCGGTCACATAGGGCTGTCAGACAAAGTCTGACAGCTAGCACGTCTTTCCTACTTGAAGAACGTCAAATTGCTGCGCTCAGCGGTGGGTTAAACCGGTCTCTTCGTGCTAACCAGAACGTTGCTACTTGCAGGAGCTCAATTGCTCGCCGGAAGGTGTCTCCAAGGGGGAAGCCCACAATCAGATCAGTTCTCAAAAGGTGGGCTTCATCTTCTGTTCCCGTTGTCACATGGAAAAGGCTATGGGAAAGGCTATGATGTCATCATCTGTTTTCCAAACGATTGATGGGCCAATTCAGACGTTTTTGATGGATCGAGAGCGACAAAGTGGCATCGTAGAATGTGCGACATTGTCAGCCATATCGGATGATTAAGTTACTGTCGACGGAAGGCTTTCATTCGGTTGATTGAACAGAGACTGCAGATTTTCCCTGCTCTTGTAATTCAAGACCAAGACCGACTGTGATCAGACTTCTCTCTCCTCACTCTGGCTTTCCTGTTGCTCTGCAGAAGGCTGTGCGGTTCGCCGACGAGAGCGGCCGGGGCGAGCTGTGCCACTATCAGTGTTGTTGAAGCGGGCGGAATTCCGTCGTTGTAGCGAACCGGTTGCGGACGGAATTGGGTCTGACTGGGACCTTGTGTTGCTTGTACAGCCGCGCAGTGTTGCTCAAATTTAGTGTGCGATGTTAACAGTAAAGAGACGTATTGGACTAAGATGTGTTGGCCGTGATTGGCACGCGGCTGCATAGAGAGGCAGATTCAAATGCAATCGAGCATTACCATTGAGATCCTGTCAGGCTTAGTTGTTCAGGCCCGAAAACAGGATGACCACTTTTTTTGTCATGCGCACATGGCCCAACCATGAAGGCGGCCAGCTGAAAAATCCTTTACAGTAGCTCCACCCGGAGAGTGCTCCAAAACGCGGCCCGTTCGTTTACATGTATACCAAAGATTGTCGTTGCACCGTCAATCAACGAATTTGTTAGCTGCATGGCACGAAATCCTGCATCACAGAACTCTGTTGAGAGGATCAGATTGCAACATGCAACTTACGTCAGCTGCATTGGATGAATGATGTTACAATTAGTCGCGAGTACGTAACGGCCGCGCATAAATGAAGCCGCGCCCGGGGAGCTGCATGCATATACAGTGCACCGGCCAATCGACTGGCACGCGCTGGCACGTACGGGCGCGCCGCGGCCGTGCATATGCCACATGTGCGCATGCATGACATATACACGTATATATCATGCAAAACCGAGTCTGCTCACGCATTGTGACAAGCGCGAGCGCGCGCGGCTGCAGTCGGGCACCCGAACCAACAATTGAGCAGCCTGCACGAGACGGAAATGTACATGTCATGGCTGGCACCATGAGTGCGTGCCTACACAAAAGCTGGCTGTTAACTTAAACGGTAAACGGCCGGGCCAGGCGCCTACAACTAGTGTCTTTTGCACTGAGATCGGACTCATGATATACCGTCGTGCTCCAAGGCTCTGAATATGTAAACATGCCGCCATAATCCTGGAAAACATTATATACACGTCCACAATCATCCCCAAACGAACTCCACACTTTAGGTCCACAAACCATATGTCAAGTTCAGTAAGACAACCTTTCCCCAAAGCCTCGTTGTATTCGCCTCCTCGCAGTGCTCAACACACTGCCACGTGTCAGGTCATAGGAACATGTCTCGGAAGTACTCGTCGTACTCCTCCTCTTTGGACGGCTCCACCTCAGGCTTCTTGCCCGTCCATATGCTGTCGTCCGCCGGCAAAGACCCACCTGAAGATGCACCCAGAAATCTGGTTTGCCCTGATTGCTCTGAAACGATTATTTTTGGAGGGAATGGTGGGCGGGTTTGACAATGTGGCCCGCAGGTTTCGACGTGACGAAAGGGGAGAATAGAAAGGACCGCAGAAGGAGGATGCCAACTTCGAGTGCAAACTTTCTCTGCATCTTTTAAGAGGCAAGAGTTCAAGATAGGTTTCGCTTGAAAGGAAGAGCAAGGTTCCGTTTACGATCCTTGAATTGATCGAGAGTCTTCACTTCGGCATGCGTACTTGCAAGCAATTGTGCAAACCTGCCGCACTGGGTCAAAAGATGCACCACCAGAAAGCCCGGCACGTTTCAATCGACGCCTTTACCTATCATGAAACTGCTTCCCTCACGACACCCCAGTCAAAAACCGCCCTCCTCAGCGCGTCACCAGACCGACGCACTGAGTCAAAAGCTCAAATGGGACGAGAACTCGTTGTCAAAACCAAAGGGGCAGTGAAGTTTACCTGTCATTTGGGTCTTCGTCTCCGTACTAGTTCCGCCCTCGCCCTGGGGGGGTACTGCAGGCTGGCCGGAAGGGCTTCCGTCTACCCCCTCTTCCGCCGAAGCAGTGCCGGCATCTTCTTTGTCCGGACCAGGCTCTCGGTCCGAATCGACGTCTTCTTTCTTCCCCTTACTGTCCCTCCTGCAAGTCGGAAAGGAGGTCAAGTCGAAGCTTGCCCATGAACGGGACACTCTTTCTGCCAATACGAACCGACGCGTAGGCTATTGATCAAAGGGTGCAGAATAAGAAAACACATTGGAGTCGTGGTTGAGTGATTGGTATTGAATGCTGTCTAAAAGTACACTCCTTCCACTCGTCAAACGCGGGCCACAGTGAGTCAGTGGTGACTGCATGGAAGAGATGCATTGAACCGTGACAGAGTTTGGTCTTCTCAAAGCAGGCACAGACCCGGCTTAGAGAAGTGCAAGAGTCGGAAGTTTCGCTGATCGGATACCCTTTTGCCGGTTTACCAAATGTCTCGATTCTCACGTTGATGTTTTCAAATCATTTTCCATTTCTTATCAGGCCTTTACTGTTTTATCTCTACCCCTCCCGAGCACGGCTTGTACGAATGATCTGCTTCTGCAACCTTGTTGTCCGTATCCTTCTCCAGTTCCGTTTCCACTCCCAATCCCGTCTCATAATGCTCTCACCTTCGTCGCTTCCTTGACCTTCGCTCCTCTTTCCGCTGCTGCCGTGCGAGCTCCTTCTCTTTCCGGTAGTTCAGCTTGTAGGCGCACCTGAACGGAAATCGAACGATGTCAAACGGAACCGGAACGGTGTTGGGGCAAGACGTAATGGTATACAGCCAGAACGGAACGGAAATGGTTGGAGGACCTGGTGCGGATGCAGGGCTTAAAATGGATTCCGGTCAGAACGAGACTGAACGGAAACGCACGCTAGAGGAATGCTTTTGGACGAAACGGGGATAGGCAAAATACGGAAACGGAATGGCGTTAGCGAAATCGGAGCGGCCGATGTCCAGCCGTCGCATACGTCAAGCTGTCGCATACGAGGGCCAACGCCGTACTAATAATGAAACCATTAACCAGAGTTTAATCACTGATTATTCTGCTGACACGAGGAAGCATCAGCTCCATGAAGCAATTCTGGAAGGAGAATCTTTTCCACTCTGAAATGACAGATCTGTCGCTCACTTCGGACACAGCCGGAGCTTCACAAGCGCGTTCTTTTCCTCGCCGGCCTCCTTGTAAGCGAAGTTGACCTGCAACAAACGTCGTAGAAGAGCGTTCCATCTTCGAGTGAAGCTGGCTGTAGGGCACCTGATTCTGAGTTGGGATTCGGATTGCGTAAGCGTTGTGTAGGTCGCGCAACTTCGAATCAAGGAAGCCCAGGCGAGAGAACGCGCCCAGAAAATGCGACAAGGAGACGGAAGAAGACAAGAACGGATAAGCGGGTCCCCAAAGGACAGAAGAACGTGAATCGTGTAAGATTGGCATAACAAAGAGCACGAGTCGATAAAGTTGAACGGACAGCGAAAGGAGACGGATAGGGGAAAAGCAGAGAGGCAAAGCGACAGGAACTGACCGACAATAAGAGCGAGCCCAACAGCCGATTAAGCGCGCCAATCGACAGACTCCAAGAAAGACCGTGCCTACCCTCCAGCACCGGAACCCAGTGCAATCGTGTGGCGGATTGTAAAGGCCGGAACAGGAAGCAAGCGTAGGATGAGACAGCAGAGCGGACTCTCAAAGGTCAGCTAAGCAGGATGTACTGTGCCAGTAGAAGGGTTTGCAGAGGTTGTTTGCTCCTAACCCACCTCGTAACTACGGAGCCCGTTGCGCTCGCCGTGCTCCTTGTTGCCGCAGATGAACTGTCCTACGTAGAGCGACGAGCAATTCTTGTGAGATGGCAATGGAGATAATACCCGCAGCTTTATCCAAGGAATCTCCTGGGAGCTTTTTGAGTGGACGACGGACAACTGCGGCTTTGAAACCAGAAACGGAACAGCAGCGAAGCGGGAGTGTTCAAAGTTATGGGTTTGGCGATCGTTGAATCACAAGCTGACAGCAGGACTTCTGATGGGCTACAAAGGTTCCGTCAAAAGAACAAGAAGCTCGGCTGCAGAGAAGAACTCGATAAGTTCCTTTGTCTACAGCTGCTTTGAGTTGAAACAGTGTGAAAGAGTGCCCTCAGAGAAAGATATGTGACGAGCCGCATAAAGGGAAAGCTTTGGCCTTACCCTTGCCGGCAACCACTTCCTTCTCCGTCCGCCATCGCAAACCCACCTGCGAAAACCGGATTCATAATCCGGCAGTCCATGGACATCCGTTCCCCAATTCACGCGCGCTCCGCAGCTTGTGGCTGGCTTCTCACAAATTCCATACCCGAGATTGTTAGATGTTCAAGAGTAATTCGTCCGTCTATTGAGAAGCGATTTACGAAGTTGTCCCGCACCATCTTGTCGAGGCACCAGGGGATATGCAAGGGAAAGGCACAAGCATGATATAGAAGACCCCTCAAAAAAGAAGAGAGGTATGAACAAGAGCAACAATCTCCACCGAAAGGCGGGGGGGAAGTATGAGCCCCTGCGTGCTTGAGATTGAGGGGGGCAATGTAGGGCGATGTGTAGCTCTCAGCCGGTGCTCTTGACAGAGGACTGTTCCATCGCCCATCGCGGATCTAGGAGATTGAACGGCATGCTCGGCTTCTGTACACTTTCTGAAAGCGGGCCTACCTCCACTCCGGCAACTAAGATTAGGAACCAGAAAGCGAAGCCTCCTGAACGGAGTGTGAGGAAAGGGGGGGGGGGACAATAAGAAGATGACTGAACGGCATGCTCGGCTTCTGTACACTTTCTGAAAGCGGGCCTACCTCCACTCCGGGAACTAAGATCAGGAATCAGAAAGCGAAGCCTCCTGAACGGAGTGTGAGAAAGGGGGGGGAAGGGGACAATAAGAAAACAAGTGGACGAAATTCTAGTCCTTCACCAAGCGAGAGAGCCGCTTTCTCGATTGGAAAAGGGGACCGTTTTTCGAGGTCCGATCCCGCGTCAGACCTAACCCAAGCGGAACAGAATCGATCTGAACAAAGCGGAACAAACGATTCGGGGCTGACCTTGCTTTCCTTGTACCGTGACAGGTCAGCAATACAATACCTGCAGGCAATGAAGGGGCGTTTTGACGGGTTTGCCGCAAGGGCAGTATCTCATGCAAACAGACTCTAGCAATCTTAGCCACCGTTTCGAAAGGTCGAGGACTCTAACGTCTGGATAAGTGTGGGGATCTACAAGGATTCTTGATCGGCATGCAGAGGCTGCATCATTTGGGAATCAACAGGTCTTGACTGGGGGGCCTCTCAAGGGCTTCCAAAAGTAACAGCCAATAACGGGGTCAAGTAAAATTGACGTTCCAAGAAGGTTCAAGCCTGGTCGATTCCGTCCCGATACGGGGAAATGACAAGAGGTGGGCATTTTTCAAACTCACTCTTTGAAGAGTTTGTCGTAATAGCGTTTCGCAAGCCGCGCTTCCCAGGACGTGTCTGCGTCGTCCTCGTCGGACCTCAGGAACCTGCACATAGCTCAGCATAGCTCATTGGCGCTCGACGCGCAGTTTGCGCATTCCACAAGTATGCTCCCGGAAGATTTGTCAGATCTTTTGTGCGTAGGAATATCAGCCGACAGATTCCAACGGGCAGCATACAAACTTGTTGTTCGACCACTCCTTTGATCGCACCATAAATGGTCATGTCGTTGGTACAAGCCTGGCACACTATCTGCACGACAATCAACAAATCATCCTCATCAAACGTACAATGTGTACGTTACTGCCCCAATAAAAAGCCTTGCAGCTTTCGAGTCTCGTGCGCAACATTCCAGGAAGAATTCACCTCTGATGAGATGAGGGGCACACAATTCTAAGTGTTCCTCTCATGCTGCATATTCATGGACTAAAAGGGCATACAAAACTCAGAGAACTCACCGATAGCTTTCCCGCAGGATGTCGCTGTCTGTTTTGACAGGGGCTTTGGGCGGTTCGTACTTGCCATCCCCGTAAAACTTGACTGCGGAACCAAGTAAATGGTGGGGTGAGGACTCTATTGAATCTCAAAAGCTTCAGCATACCACCCTGAAGGATACTCTAATGATCCACATTAGAATATCATGACTTCCCCGGTGTTGCTAACGAATAACCGTGAGCAGGGCCAACATGGTGGTGTGAACTAGGATCAATTGCTGAGAACTGCTTTTGCCAAGAAGTTTCTTCCCGGCTGAGAAGGGGACTTGTGCAAGTGATGTGCTCTTCCCCAAGTGGAGTCCAGCATTGTGTTTGGTGTACAGATGCCCTGAGGGAAAGTGGCTCACCGTAGTCCTCGACAAACCGCTTGTGTCTGTCGTACGCGTTCAAGCCCTTGACATAGTCCTGATAGTGTCTGTGTTTGGTGCAGTCAAGGGTTCATCATTGGATGTCAATTCCATGCTTCTGGGTCGCCCACAATCTCCATTCACATAAGCAGCATTGCGTTCAGGATCCTCCTACTGAACACAATTTGAACGTGTTTAAACCCAGCGCACTGCACACATTTGCAATTCTAAAGCCTCCAGCATTGGGCTATTTCGACACAAGTAACCAACAAAGAAAAATTGATTAAACTCTGGATATGGGATGGTGAAGGATACTGCCTCCGTTGCTCCCTGGAAAGCACGTCATTCTTAAGAGCTGAAAAAGTCGTCATTGTAGCTCCAGGCTCCAGCTCACAGCAGCTTGAACAGACTGCTTGCTTCTCAGACGGAAGGATACGATAAAAAAGCTCCGTTCCAGCACCTCTTGGGGCGCACCTGGGCGGCTCTTCCCCTGTGGCTTCTAGCTCTGCTCATCAGCACGCCATGGCCGGCTGAACCCAGCTGAGCTGTATGAGGTTCAAGCTGACGGCCGCGCTGCATATTTTGCGGCCGCGATGGTTCGTCGGCCCTTGCGCGGCGGCTGGGCTTTAGACTCGAGCGCGCGCAGCAGGCGCAGTTGTGCTCGCGCAACCTCCAGAGTTAGGTCACGTGCAGGTCTCTATCCTTCTGATCGCCGTCCGATGAGTCGATCGACGGCTTTCATATCACCACGGAGCGACTAGTCGTTACAAGCAGTATGAATCTGCATGAGAGCGTCACGGTTCTCAGAACCGTTCTGTGTAGACTGCTCAGATTGATGAAGAAGGGAAGGCGGCACAAAGTCCTGCAGATTCAACCCTAATAAGTCTTAGATTCACAGAACAGCATTACGAGAAGGTTGATAAGCGCACTGGCTTGAGAAGGATATCTGAACACCCGCGATACGCGCCGTGACCGAAGACTACTGCTGACAGACTAACCCTTCCCTCCCCCGCTCCCCCTGCTGCTGCTGCTCCCTCTTTCTGCTTGCTCTGCTTGTATGTATCTGTATGCTTTGTCTCTCACTAACGCTCCCTTGTGTCTCATGCTTTGACCCCTAACGACATTCCTGTTTCCTCTGCTCCCGTTGGCCACGTGTTTCGTAAGAGAGTCCAGGGTGGATAGCTTACCGGAAAATGATGTATAAGACGCCGGTGAAGACCCCATTGGGCAAGGCCTGCCGAGAGAGGAGGGCGGCTATGGAGGAGGAGATGATGTCACCGCCGCTCATGATGCACAAGTCCGGCAGGAGGACCCCCATGAAGACGCCCAAGGCCAAGACGCCGCAGGTGCATTGCTGGGGCTTTGGCCAACCCTACAGTTCCAAGCAATTGCTGGTTCTGAAACAGAAGTTCTCTCACTGGCTATCACGCTTACAGAAATGCAAAGAGTTTGGCAAGTGAAACAGAATGAGAGTCAAGAAAGGTGTTTGTGGCTGGTCCGCTGCGGCAGTTCCACTTTCTAGGGCTGTATCCTTCACCAGGGTGCAGAAGCGATACGAGTCTGCATTATGATGATTCATTTCCAACTGTGCCCTCAGGGGCAGGGCCTACTTGGGTTTTTTTGACATGATTGGAAGGAGAGGCAGTTCAAATTTACAAGCAATGTTTTGTTCAGGTCCTCCTTCAATGAAAGTTCTTTTCAAATAAAGAAGTGATTGAAATGCATAATGTGCTCGAGTTTCCGGGAGTTTCTCACAAATACAGAATCATCCCACTGGCCCATCACAATCAGGTAACCCTTCATACACCCTGCTTTATACAAGCAAAAGAAGCAGACGGCAAGAAGATGCAACGTGCTCAATGCATCTACAAGCCTGAGCAATTGTAGTCCTACTGAAACCACCCCCCTCACATCCCAGGGCGACCGCTTCATCCCCAGCCGCCGCGAACTGGATCTCGACGTCGCGCACTTCAACCTGATGCGTGATTCTGCCAAGGAGAATGCATTCAACAGCCACCTCGACATCGTCTCCCCTACCAAGGAGGAGTACAAGAAGCAACTGGCGGGATCGCTTCTTCAAGTGGACCAGAACAAAGAGCACTGCAAGATCCTGGCGTTCAAGAACAAGGCGCCGGCGCCCCCGGAAGGGTTTGAGAACCCGATGCGCGTGCTCTACTCCCAGAATGCGGCAGGGGCGCGGCCGGCCAAGAAGGCCTTCCGGCACATCCCCTCGGTGAGGAGAAAGCGACAATTTGATGTCGGCTGTGTTTGTTTTGAGAGAGAGTGGGGCACATCTATTTTACAGAGTTCAAATGGGCCACTAAGCTCAGATCTTGTGAGTATGAGCACCTGGCTCAAAGAATTGGCCGGTAGTCAAAAGCAAGACCTGCGGCCTTAATCTGGGATAGGCATCTCTCCTTTCATCATCCCATCCTGGTTCTGCGCAGACGAATAGTTTTTCTGCCTGAGTTTTCCTTGACAAATTTTAGGAGTTTCCTCCTTCTAGCAGGTTCTCTAACAAGCTTCACCAAACCACTAAAGCATCCTATTTTGGTCACCATTTGACAGATCAGCTTGAAACTTAGATCCTCATCCTAAGCTCCGGGTCACATCATCGTGGGGTCAGAATCCCCCTTTGCTGTTTTCCCATGTGGAATCCTAAACCTTGATGATTTCCTTGTGATCCCCAGTTTTTAGGGGCCCCAGCGTTCTTAAGCTCCCTGACACCAGGCATCCTCTGAACTTCAGAGCACCAAATCTCATCAATGAACTCGTTCAAATCACATTTTTTCATCCCAAACCTCCCTTCTCCAGGCCCCAATCCACATCCTGGACCCTCGAAACAGTCCCAGGCACATTGGCCAAACCCGAAACCTAGCCCCAAAAGTAGACCTGTATTTGGACCCAAACTATAAGCTCAAAAGCAACCCTCAATCTGAAATTCCCTCATGCCCCCTACCGCACCTTCAACACCCCTGAGCTTCTGAACACAGTCCCATGCCCAGTCTCCCAAGCCCGAAAGCTAACCCCAAACCCAAACCTGCAGTCGAACTCGAAACACAGGCTTCAAACTAACCCTCAATTTGAAACCCCCCTCAGGCCCCCGACCGCATCCTGGACGCCCCCGAGCTCCTCGACGACTACTACCTGAACCTGCTGGACTGGTCTGCACGTAACACCGTTGCGGTTGCCCTCGGGAGCACCGTGTACTTATGGGACGCTGGCAGCGGCTCCATCCAGCAGCTTATGGACGTCGGGGGAGAGGATACGGACGATCAGAGTGACTATATCACAAGCGTGGCGTGGGCGGGGGATGGGAAGCATCTCGCGGTGGGGCTCGGGAGCAGCGAGGTGCAGCTGTGGGACTGCGAGGCGATCCGGCAGGTGAGAGTCCGTGGCGGGCGTGCTGAAAGTGTGGGTGACACCCTGAAGACACTTGGTCTGTCAGGAACTTTCGTCTGCATTAATTTCGTCTTCTCTCATACAGGGCAGGTCTCCCTCGGTTGTTTTGAATCCGAGGTCGAGGCACGTTTGCTTTTATCGTGCCTCTTTTCCATTGAGGGCAGGCCTCCTTATGTTCCTCCTTCAGAGTTGTCCCTCTAAAGCGGCATCAATTGAGGACGTGCAGAGGTGGAATCTGCTGTTCTTTGATTCCAACCTTCAAAAGTGTTTGAGCGCTCGGTCAGCCTGAACTAGCCCGTCCAACCTAAAACAAAGTCGGCAGTCGACTTGCTGACGTCATCAAGCAATCAACGTGTTCAAAGTTGAGCCAATTCCTCATAGTACCATTTCTTCTTTTAACCCAGGTCCGCTCCCTGCGCGGCCACTCTGCGCGCGTGGGCGCCCTCTCGTGGTCCGGCCCCACTCTCAGCTCGGGCGGCCGCGACAGCCTCATCCTCAACCATGACGTCAGGCTGCGCGAGCACGTCACGGCATGCATGACCGGGGCGCACGAGCAGGTATGCATCGATCCGCTCTGAAAGTGTCATTGTTCCTTGCCAAGCGACTGTTGGCTCACCTTTATTCTTCTGAATAGTCACCAGAAGTTCAAGAGCTTTCGACTGAGACCACGTTGTGAACGTGCTTCGATGGGCTTGCTTGGATCCTCACCTTTGAAGACTACTCTTTCGTACTAATTCTTCATAGCGACGAGTTCCTTGTCTCCCAAAACGCCCAGCAGGAGATTACTGAGTTGCATGTTCGCCCTCCCATTTGTACGGATCCCCTATCTCTGATTCGAGGACTTGCCTATCAACTTGCCCGTCCTATCGCGTAAACAAACCTTCATCGCCTTTCAGGAGATCTGCGGCCTCAAGTGGTCCCCCTCGGGCGCCCAACTCGCGAGCGGCGGCAACGACAACTTGCTGCACGTGTGGGACGCGGCGCAGTCCGCGGCGCCGCTGCACCGGATGAATCAGCACCAGGCCGCCGTCAAGGCCCTCGCGTGGTGCCCCTTCCAGGCCAACCTGCTCGCATCGGGGGGGGGGACAGCGGACCGGTGCATTAAGTTCTGGAACACAAACACAGGGGCCTGCCTCAACAGCATCGACACGCACAGCCAGGTGGGAAAGGTTTGCGAGTTCTCGTGATTAGGTCGCTCGATCTGTAGATTTACTGGTGACTATCACCCAAGAACAGCGATCTTAAGAAGATGACCAGACCTTGATTCGAAGGCTTTCGGCTGAGGCAGAAGAGCTCCGGAATAACGGGTCTGCCCTGAGGGTGATTTTTATGAAGAGCTCGATGCTCGATACACAGATTACAACCAAGTCAACCAACACCGAACCAAACATCTGACCTCAGAATCAGCCGACTTCTAACTTCAGCACGGCTTCAGAAAGGTCGTCTCATTCCGCTTCCCCTCCCCCAGATTTGCGCGCTGCAGAGCTTCTCTACCGACATATTCCCCCCCCCTTATTTTTGAAGGACCTGGAAGCTGCGTATGACTTAATCTCTTAGCAAATATGGAGGTCTCCCTCCATGTCAGCCGACTTGCTTTCAAGGAAAAGGCTTCAGATAGACCGACTCTGACTTTTGCGTCTCTCCCTTCTCCCCCCCCTCCAGGTGTGCGCGCTGCAGTGGTCCCCCACTGAGCGCGAGCTGCTGTCGAGCCACGGGTTCAGCCAGAACCAGCTGTGCCTCTGGAAATACCCCTCCATGGCCAAGGTCGCAGAGCTCACCGGCCACACTGCGCGCGTCCTCCACCTCGCGCTCTCGCCCGACGGCACCACCGTCGCCTCCGCAGGTGCGTCAGCGCGGCTATTATATTTTCTAAGCTTCCTTTCTTGAATTCTATCTGAAACGGTGTCTACAAGCTATCATTTTGGAGTTGGTTAGCCCGCAGCCTAACGATTCATCTTGCACGGATTTCGAGAGATGTTCATTTACGAACGACTCCCCGCCTTACTCCGTTTTTTGCCTGCCTGACTCTTTTGTCGCTCTGTGAAAGTCGAGTCCATGTGATACACCCTCCACTATAACTTCGTCAGGCGTCCGCATTTCTCTGCTTACACGTCCGAGAAAGTCCACTGCTTTTCTTTGCCAGGTCTTATGGGTTGCGTTGCTCTTCGACGCCTTCAGAGCTTGCTCCGCTCTCGCAGCCCTGTTCCGTTCTCAACGCTCCGTTCCGTTTCCGCCCTGCAGCCGCGGACGAGACCCTCCGCTTCTGGAAGGTCTTCGCGTCCAGCGAGGCGACCAATCCCAAGGCCAAAGCCGCAGCCAAGGCCCAGGACTCCCGTTCCGGCCTGCGCAGCATCAATATCCGGTGACCGCCGGAACGGCGGAACCACCCCGGAACCGTGTCTGTGGACACGTGGCTCCTCTGTATTGCTTTGTCTTGCTTGCTTTCTTGCTTTTTCTTTTCACCCCCCCAGCAGCAGCAGCATCCTGACCCCCCCGTCCGGTTTTCCAGCACGAGAGCCGACTTTCTAGCCGCCCTCGCGTCCCTAGTATTGGCTCGTTAGTCACCCCGATTGCCTGTGGGCTCGTTTTTGCTAGGGCGTCTTAACACCGCTGGATCGTCTCTCCTTCTGTCCGCTGTGTCCGCTCCTCTTGGGCGCTTTTACACCGCTAGATCCTTGCCTTTCTTCTCTCTGTCCTGCGTGTCCGCTCTCTCCCGGGCGTATTCACACCCGTAGGTCTTCTCCGCTGTGTTTCAGCTTACAGCTGTTCCGCTCCGCTAGATACATCGCTCCGCGGCGTGCTGCCCTCTTGCGCTTCTTTACACCCCCTACTACGACGTTGCTTCCAGTTGTTGGACTCTCTTTGCGGAGGGAGTTTCGACCCCTCGGTCGCTACCGGAATTTTGCTACGTCTTTATCCTGCGGCGGCCTCAATTTCTTTGACTAGTGAGACTTCTCTTCGAGGAGGGAGTCTGCCCCTCTCGGTCTCGCTACTTGATCTCTACAGTACTGATCTTTGTCTTACCGCAGTATTCTTACTTAGAGTACACGTCGACGACTGCTCTACCTTGTCTCCCGAGCCTCCTCCTCGGAGCGCCGCCCCTCATCTTGCCTATCCTGCTAAATGCTCACTGTTTTCTTGTCTCGCTTCTCTAGTTGGCTCCTCAACTTTGATCCTTGCGCAGGGTCTGCTGATCGCTTGCCCCGCCCTTCTCGCTCCTCTAGTTGGCTCCCTGCCTCTGATCCTCGTGGAGGGTCGACTGATCTCTTGCCCCGCCCCTCGCTCCGCTCTTCCGCTCGCTCATTCCGTCGGAATTTTGTTCCTTGCTATTGAACGATCTTGCCCCGCTGCCTAGGAACTGTCGCACATCGTCTCCCATCGTACTCTGATTGGTCTTCTCCTCCCTAACCCTCGCCTTGTCTCATCTCATCTCCTCCTACGCTATCCGTCCTATTTCGCCCCTCTCAAAACGATCTTCCTAGTTGCTTCAATTCCAACGTCTCCCCCCTCTAGTTCTCTGCATCCTCCGGCTTTCCTTGAGCACCCTCCGTCTTGACTGCCTCCTTTCTTTGTGGTCAACCTCGACTGACCGATCTTGCTGAAACCAAACCGAACTCGAACCGGACCTGAATTTAAGCTGGAAAACTAATTGCGAACCCGATCTAACCGAGCGAGAACCTGAAACCGCTGCCACAACTCAAACGAAACCGAACCTAAGTCGAACTCAAACCGAAGGCGAACCCGTCTCACCGAAAAACGAATCGAACCTGAACAGTGATCCCGAACCGTTGGCCAACTTGGAACCGAACCTGACCCAAATCTGCAATTGAATCGGTGCCGCAACTGGAACTGAAACTGAACCTGACTTGAATTGGACTCGAAGCCGAACCCCGCACCTTACTGGAAACTGAATAGTATCCGAACATTGACCCGAATCCTTAACTGGACTAGGTCGCACAAACCGCTCCCCTCCTTGTCTCTGCTTCCCCGAACCTGGTTGTTGCCCTTATTCGGAACCTGCCGTAACCTTTTCTGCCCTCGCCCTATCCTTGAATCCCTGAACCCGTGCTTTCTTTCATCGAGGATACAATAGCTGTAGGTCAGGAATTACTCCCATCTTCATCCACTTCAGTCCAAGACATAAGCATAAAGGTTAACATACCGAGAGAAACTTCTTAGGAACGTAGCCCCATAGATCGGCAACAGGTAGAATCTCTTCGAGCTTTCCATTCCTTTTGCCTACCCAAATATCCTACTGGTTTGAAGTTCGAACTCCTGCATAGCGACTGATTCTATCATCTTGACCTGCTGTAACGCTCCTATACGCTTCCAAGGCTCTCCTCCTAAATGCAACCCTAGCTCCGATCCTCCTGATCCCAGAGCTTTCCACTTCGCCAGCAATACACTCACCCATCTCGTTAGTCTGTCCTTAACGCATACATACAGGTTAGCACCTCCCCTAGTAACACTCCTCTTAACTAAGTCCGTCCTGCCCTCCGTCACTATACAAGCAGCCAGGACCTCCCCTGAGCTGTGCGGGCAGGCTTAACCCGGTCCCTAACTATACTCCGAAACGCCTGTATTGCTCAATACAGTCAAACGGCGTTCCACAACGCCACCCAACTGAAGGAGTTTTCAATATTAAAGGAGTCAAGCTAAGAAACGCTGATAGTGTCATTGTCCCTCTTATTAGTTGCTGCAATGCCGACGCACCATCTCAAGTTTGATTGCTTGTACAGACCCAAATCCTGGCTAGCTGACAACGTCTCGATCGGATCTGACCTCTTCTCTTCTTGACAATAGGCTTCCAGAGTAACGCATAACCAGTGTACGTAACTTGAAGAGATTCGTGTAAGCTTGATGAGCCGACCCGTCCGCGCGGAAAAAAAACCTCGAGTCCTTAGGTTTTGCTTTTGTCACCTATTGGGTGAGATTTCCTGAGGAGGCAAGTATGGAGGAGCTCAAAAGGAAAGTCCAGCAGGTTGCCCTGGCGGGGTCAGTGGTCAGTTATGCGAACAGAATTTGGCGAGTCTGCGTTCGTTGAAGGTTTCGTCGAAGCTTGCCTCGCGGATTGCACCTTTTCAAAACGTTTCTCAAGCGCAGACTACCGTTGTAATCGTAACATTAGTTTAAGTCCAGGGCGAACTTACCTTACAACGGGTGAACGTACTTTAAGGAAGATTTCCGCTTATAAGTATACCATTCGACTTTCCAACTGCAAGCTCTTGTCTTCCTTTGTTCCGATATTATTTTCAGGCAACTTCAAGTTCTCAGCACTCGTTGTCAACCGTCATTTGAATCCTTCAGTACATGAGTCGAAACTGGCCAGCGTTAGCTGGACGTAAAGATGCTGCCCACAGGAGAGTCGTCAGCTTAATAGTTTAGATGTCGCTGCGCGTGTCTGCTCCAATTGGTATTCCAATCAGCAAAATCAACAGGCACCCACAACTGTCAGGTTCCGTCACAGTATCTTTTTCCGCCGTTCCTTTGTCTTCGTCTGAGTCGCCTTTTTCCGCTTGCACAGCTAACCCGTAATCTTCTCATTTGATTGTCAAAATCTCCACCCTTTCCTGCTTTTGTTCTCACAGTTCAGAATGACCAGATCAGTGATCGCCAGTCTCAATGGACCACGTACCACCTCAGGCATTTGATCCGAAAGCTTTCTGCCTTGTAATCTTGGGTACGAATTACAAGATCGGATCGTGGGCAACAAGAAAGAGCTGCCCAAAAGCGGGCTAATGAAGCGCATGTACCAAAAGGCGGAGGCTTCTGTGCACTTCTGAACGAGGAGTCGGCCAAGGCTGCACCTGTTGTGACGCGCCTGCATCCCCTTCTCTTAGAGCCCCCAGCCTCACCAGCGTTTCGATCTTAATTATGAAGAGGAAGGGTCACTGGGACGGGTGGGATTGGTTCGGGGTTTAGGTACGTGGGTCCCGGTGCAAAGCGTGTAAACCGTTGGTTTAGGATTTTCCTTACGTGCTGCTGTTACCCTGCATAGAGTTTACCCTTTATAGAATCGAGAAGTACCCACCGAACCCCCACAACCTGAAGGCGCTCTCTCGCAGCGGCGGTCTGCCAGTTGCAGCCGCAGCAAACAAGCGGCCTGTCACAGTTAGCCACGTGTCCCCCACGTCAGAACCACTTACCGCCCGCCCTGCTGTTGTCTCGGGCGGGCTTCGGGATGCACGCCGAGGGCGGTCTCAATCCGCAGCTCATGTTTTCGAGGACTCGCAGCTGCAGTACAGTACGAATGCCTTAGGCCGATAGAGTTCGGGAGGGATCCCTTTGGTTCGCCCGGCACTTAATGGGGGACGCCGAGAAGCCAGAGGGAGCGGGACTTCGTGATTGCCAATAATTAGCGCCTGGTTACAGAGACGGAGGCTCAAGAGTGGGTATACCGTGACGTAGTAGAAGAGGGCGGAATTTCTAATAAGCTGACAGGTCGAGTCTCCGTTTGCTTTTTGAAAGTGGGCAGAGAAGCGCGAGAGGAATATGAGGGCCGTCGCCTTTGATAGTGTGAAGGTATAGACCTAGACTCATTCGTGGTAGGCACGTCCGACGGAGGTGGGCTCGCGCCTGCCCAACTCATGAAAGTAAGTGACGGACTGCAAGGATCCGGTCACGGGTCAGATACTGATTTGGAAGTGCCGCATTGACAAACTTGTGAACATATATGTATTGAATGGGCGTAAATGATTGATAGGACTTTGAACAGGCTTACTAAAGCTATGCACGATATTCGGAATTCTTAGTTTCCGTCCTTAATGATATGGTTGTCAAAAATAGTGGACGTACGCTCATTTGAACTTTTGGTTTAGCGCAGTTAGAGGTAATTTGTAATTCGGATCACTATCACTGTAGGCAGCTAGAGAGCCTCGCGCTGCATGGGGCCCCAAGCTCTTGACGGTCACTATCCAAGTCTTCTATAAATTCCCGCGTCACATTATCAACTTTAATGCATGGCATGTGTGTATAGGTTACAGTAGCATATCTGTAAATCCCCGGGCCAGCTCACATGCAGAGCGTGAGTCCCTTTTAATGCAACTCTTTCCATGCCATTGTACGGTCACATGCCCGGAGACGAATCAGGGTGACAATTACTGGTCAATTCTACTGAGAGTAAGTGGTGACAGACGGGACAGACTCGGATACATGAAACTTCTCGTGCAATACATTTTGCCCGTAACCAGCTAGGGTTTTCCATACGGTTAGCCTACTTAGCTTACGTTAAGTCTTGGTAAACTATGTCCAGGCTTTACTGCAAATTAGACCTACATCTGTAAACTGACGAACAGACAATTGTCACCGCCACTTTATAACCACTTTCAGATTAAGAATACTAATGTTAGTCAGCTGTGAAATAGTTAGTATCGTGCTTGCTCTGAAAAGGTATGTTTTTTGACTTGGACATTCACGGAAGAGAGTAATTGTGAACTTTTAGCTATACTCCCAATCTCTCTGCTCGTCATCACCCTTCGACTTCTATCTACAACCCAGAATAGCATCCACCTTGCGGCCCTTGCTAGATAATTACAAGAGCTAGTCAGTCACGTACCCCGTTGGAGCGCACACGCTCATATACGTACACACGCTAACACCCACATAAAAACCTGCTTCGAGCCGAAGAGGCGCTGGAATATTGCCAAGTCAAAATAAGCCGTTCTTGGTAACTTCGATTCCGATAACGTCTCGTTCTTCACTGTTGCGTAACCGTAAACACACTCCCTTCCTCCGCCCTCAGCACCTCGCACTCCAAGCGTCATTCATTGCGTCAGCCCGTTCATCCGGGCAAACCTGGTAAACCGCGGCGGCATCCGCCTCGAAGAGGAGTCAAACCCGGCTATCCCGGGGTAGTCTTCCGGCTGAGCTTCTCCCCCCCCCTGCATCTCGATCTCCTGGCTGGAGCCCCTCCATAGCGGGTCGGTCCCTGATGAGGTGTCAGAGTCCGGAAGGGAGGCCTGAGACTTGACCTGCTTGACACCGTGCATCGCAGTTGAAGGGGCGCTGATACCGGTCGCCCGGTCGATCCGCAGCTGGAGAGTGTCAAAGAGGAGGGCGTCCGTGCCGCGCCACTCCACCAGCAAGTGGCGGTCCGCGGTCAGGGCCTTGCGTCCGAGGCGGTTCGTCGCATCGCTCCTGTGGAGGTTGAGAATGTTAGGAACTCGAAATACGATTGATGAGGAGCTTCGCAGTCGATCTGATTAGGGGACAAGCGACCTGACATGCTCTTCGGTTCAGGTTATTAAGGTACATGTTGAGACTGTGAGGGGTTAAGAAACCTCTGACAAGAGCTTCGATGCCATTGGTCTGAGAAGGGGACAAGCTAGGCGACCTGGCTCGCTTTTGGTTTTAGTAAGGTCGGTCTTTGTTCCCACGTTATAAGCGTACAGGTTAAGATCAGTGAGGGGTTAGAAAGACCTCAACAAGAGCTTCGCAGTCGATCTGAGTAGGGGACAAGCGACCTGAGTCGGTGTCGTTTTAATTGGAGCGGCCGTTGATCCATGTTATGATAGTACAGGTTGAGTTTGTGAGGGGTTGAAAAGCCCTTAACAAGAGCTTCGCAGTCGATCTGAGTAGGGGACAAGCGGCCTGATTCGCTTTGGTTTAGTTGGAACGGTGTTCAATAGACGCTCTGATTGCATTGTTGGAGCTCACGTGAAGTTTCAGATTAGAGCGGAGTGATCAAAGATCGCCTGTACCTAAAGCTCCTTGGTGCCCTCAACAATCGGAGAGAATAAATGGCTTCAAGATACTCTGCTATTGGTTGGACATTCCAAACACGTGATTGGTTTCGCCACCAGAAGTATTTTACTAATCTCTGGATGACAGAAACGTGGATCAGACTGAGAGTGGGCATCGTTGACCGGCAGAGCACACCAATGAGGAAGTTTCATTGTCGACATTCATCAACTCTCCTGAGTTGGTCCCTTTTGAACATAATGAAGCCGGATGCCTTGGGCCGTGGCTGCCACACTTTTATCGTGCAACGATCTTTGATTTTGTTTTTGATCGAGGTGATTGATGAGTCCGCTGCTTGCCTGCTTTCCGGCTTTTCCACGCCACTCAAAAAGCTGCAAGCTAGATATCCCGACAAAACACTTGCTTCGGAACCAAAGTCTGAGGAAAGCCCCTCATGCTCGCAAACCATTGACGAGGGAATCCTCAAATAAGTCAATCGAATGCTCACAAACGGAAAATAGAATAAGTTAAGCAATGCACCATCTGCTCCAGATCTCAGCGCAAAAGCCGCATAAACTCCGCCGGGTGATCTTTGAATGGGCGGCTTTTGCGCCGCTTAACGTACCTCAATTGAGGAACCAACTCTCAAACGAAAAGTCCGTTCCTTACTTGTGAACGTTGCTGCTTGAAAAGCTGACAACTAGCTCGAGATCGGCGCATCACCGGATTTCACACCTAGGGGCTAGACGGTAGGACCCCGTGCACCTTCACGAGCGACTCGACCTTGCGAGAGGGAATACCCCGACCTCGGCCTAGCAAGTGCTGAGAACAAGGAGAGGAGATTGATCGCAGGCACCCACTTGAAGCTGAAACCAGTGATCAAGTGGCTGAACTATTCTATCATGGGGGCTAAAGGAGTTCTGAGAAAGAGCGGGCTCACCTGCGCCGTGCGATTTGCCGAAACTCGGCCACTGCGGTCCCGACGCAGAACAACAGCGTAAGCGCGTACAGCCCGAGGCCGACAAAGGCCGTCGCGCGGGAGCCGCGCACGGTCACAAACGCGTGCGTCTCCGCCATAAGCACCGCCGAGTAGTTGCTCGGCTTATACTGCCGCACGCTCGTCTGCGTGTACTCCCGCACCGCGTCGAAGTTGCGCAGCGAGCGGGCCACCAGCGCGAGGTTGGGCGCGTTGAAGAGAGTGATTAGAAGCCCGGTGCCGACCGCAGAGAAAGCCCCCGCGGCGAGCTGCGGCAGGTGGCCGTGCCGGTAGAACTCGAAGCGCGCGACGAACTGCGCGACTATGTTGCCCACCCCGCTCGCGCACAGCGCGACCTCGACCGCCAGGATCGACGCCGCGTTCGCGGTTACGCTGTCCAGGTGCAGCTTCACCTCCGTCGCGCTCAGCAGGGCGGCCTTGTCCGTCTCGAAGTCGATGGCGATTTGGGGTAGGATACTGCGGATAGTTAAGTGGTTCCCGGCCGCGCATTCCGTGCTGAGTATCTCCGCCCACGTTGTGAGGTTGTCTGGGGGAGGGTTCTCCGCGTCCAGGTGGCCGAATGTTACCACGGCCTCTCGCTGCTGGCCGGAGTCCCCATAGTAAAGTTGAGCGCAGGTTGTATCAAAGGCGGTTGTAAGGAGAGGCCCGGCTTTGTCTCGGCCCAGGACACAGGAACATGCCCCAGTGCCATTGTAAGGAACGAGCTTGCCGATGAAGTCCGGATCAGAGCTCGGTTCACTCTTGATGCCTTCTACGTCGTCCGCGTTGAAAACGAAATTTGTGCTGCCAAAGTAGCTGGGGCTGCACGTGCCGTTAAAGCCAAGGGCCTGGATCGATGCAGGAACGCTGTCAAGCAATATCTGACCTGACCGTGTAACAGGGCCAAAGTCCATCCTCGCCAATAGCACTGTTGCCTGGAGCGTGGCAATCGTACTATCATACAAGGGGAAACACTCAGGCAGGGCATCTGTTGGAAGGTACATGAGTACGGAGAGAGGCACGGCCTCTGGTTGGGACCGCCTAACAATGATCCAGGGTCCCGTGGCCTCGCCGTTCAGTATGTAGAACAGGGCTACTGAGCCGTCGCATTGCGCCGCTGGAACTGCGTATGCTTGGAGCAGCGACAGGTAATAAGATCGGTCATTCACCCCCGCCATAAACTGAACCCCTTGGTAGCTCAAACAAGCCAACTGTGGCAAACCCTCAAACTCGGCAACAGCCCCAACGCTCGTGCGCGGGGCTGCCGAGCTGCACGGAGCGCGAGGGACGGACACCTTGTAAAAAAGCTGAGACTGATAAGTGGAGTCGTAATACTCGTTCTCCGTCGCCGTTTCACGAAGATAATTGTTGACTGTGACTTGGTCTGCATTGACCAGCCATTGCGTGGCGCCAACGCCAAGTCTCAAGTACCCAAGAACAGCATCCTGCGAATCCAAAGAGTCTGGAGACTTCAGTGCAACGACCCGACTGAGCTTGTAGCATGTGTCTTCTTCACAACGTAGAGGCTTGAAGAAGACCTCCACCACCGTGCTGCCACCCATAGTATTCTCGCTATATACCCCGCGCACCAAGGATGTCTTCTTTGCTGCGTCTTTTGGAGACTCCGAGGAGATACCGTTCACCTGAGCATACGCGTTAGATCCGCGGACGTTGCGGCCGATCAAGGTGGAGTAAAATACGAAGCCCTGTCCGTCGGCGGCAAGCCTTGTGAGGTAATATGCGCCAAGCTCGTTTGTGACAGTTGCAGGCACGGGAAGAAGCCCATCTGCTGACGCCAGGCCCGCTGCGCCGCAGAAAAAGGCGATCGCAACGAATGCAAGCGCGTGCGTGCCGCTGCACCGTGAGCGGAAAGCTGAGAACATGGACGCGCCATAACAGACAGCTGCTGGCTCCAAGAAAGCAGGGGAGATCGCCATGGAGCTGGAAGCGCCAATCCCCGGCGTAAACCTGGCTTTTGACTGCCAATATTGTGATTAAACAATTCAATCTATGCAGCTTCCACACTGCTGATAGGTATAGCAAAACAACTCTTTCGTCAAAGGAGTGCCTGAGGCCACCGAGCGGAGGATCGAGAGTCTATACAATCGGACTCACTAGGACTACGTCTGTCTGGTCTGACGTATGCACATGATTGCAAATCAAGTTAGCTGGCCGGCTGCTGTAGCTCTTTCCGCACACTGAGCGAGCGGACTGGTCGGTGAGAGTGAGATACCGGTAGGTATGGAAAAGTCAGGGTTTCGGTTGCACGGATCAAAGCTGATCAGCCATGCATCATGCATGATGGGCCCGCACATGCTGCGAGGCCTCCCTGATTGTCAGATTCTCTGACCAGCTCAAAAATAACGCTTATAAGTAGGTACTCCGGAACCTGTTTATCGTACATGTGTGCTGCCTAAGTACCGCCGTGTATCGGTGGACTTAGAGGCCTCTGTGTCAGAGTCCCGCCGGCCAGATCCGTAAAATCTCGGGCCAGACGATTGCAGTATGTACCTACCTAGTTAAAATGTCGTGTGTTCATGGTTGCAATATGAGCCTGAGGTACTACCGTACTGGGCTAGCTTTACATCGCCCGGCCCGCCCACAAAGGGTGTTGGTCTGGTCACCGGTGACCGGTCACCGGTGCGGCACCGGTGCATCCGGTCGGTCGGCTTTGTGAGCGCGCTCGGTACAAACTCTGGGTACAGCTACCCAAGCCCAGTGGCGGCAGGTACCACCGTACCGGTATTACCGTACAGAGTTCAGACCATCGTGTACACTGTACACTGTACACTACCGGTATAATCCCGGCATTCGAGTACTGGACGCGAGTACTGTACGGTGTACGGTAGATACCATGGTCGGCGGAGTCCGGACGCCGACGGTCCGCCTCGCATGCTCACTGGCAGTCAGGCAAGTAGTACAAAGAACTCAGTTGTAAAAGTGTTAACAGACAAGTGTTACCTGGGCCAGCATTCTGAGCCGCAAGATTGGTAGTCACCCGTACCACACGCTCGACTCCGATTGCAACTTCGAAAACTTGTGTTCAAATCCTGGTACCGGGGGAGCAAAAAATCTCTATCGCGGTACGTAGTATCCACCTCTGACCTAAATAGGCTGCGCAAGCCCGGGCTAAGAACGTCCACTGTCCGGTCAATTCAACCGGGCAATGTAGGAAGCCGTGCAAAGGCTTTAGATATTCTGGCCGTCTTCCAGGGCCTAAAATGGTCTAAAGCATTTCCAACCAGGTCCGATCACCTCGGCCAGGCTCTCCTAGCATTCACCCGACGCAAATCCGATAGGCTCGGTGATCTGGAATGCAGTGACCGGAGGTGTCAACAGCTGTTGTGCCGAGATTTTCTCCCGGTCAGACTGGTCAGACGCTGGGAACTAGGGGGTTGGAACACTTGATGTTCACACTTTTACAACTGAGTTTTTTGACCTTTTTGCGGCAGTCACCGTGTCGACTCACTTACCAGGGCCGACTGCTTTACGAAACACGACCGAGGGAGACGGTCGGCTTTTTCGGGCGACCGCCGACCCCCATGCCAGGTGGCGCAGGCCGCAGTACGGTACTGCCGTCGGCTGATATCATTTTGACTAAAAAGGATGAACAATCTG